>JXSR01S004096.1:15478-25618 GCA_000969725.1 Ophiothrix spiculata
AATATAAGGTCACCATTGTTTGGTTCATGGGGTTTAGGTCCTTTTTTTTTTTTTTTTTTTTTCATTAACGTTATATTTATAAAGAGATGATTCAGACACAGTGTATGTATGTATATTGCACGAAATAACTAGCTTGAAGTTTTATAGACAAGTTTTCCAAATCTGCATTTTGTGGCCACACTCATGACAAGCTAGGGAAAAGTGTGTGCATGTACGGTCAGTGTAGGCACCATGGGATCGTGGGAAGAATTGAACATCTACTGCTCATGCTCAGAGGAAGGTAACACTTGCATAAATTCTTGGTATTCACATATCAGAGCGCCATCCTTTTTTATTTTGAAAGCTTAGAAAAATTTTGCGCAGCATTATGGTAAAATGTCAACATACACTCCTGCGCAATAAGAAAATTACACATGACCATGGTTTATATCATGCAAAACTTGAATGTACCAATTATCAGGCAGATTGCACAGTAAAATAGTTATCAACATTGATTATTGATCGATTTACTTTATTATGTACAATACTTTGATCACCAGTTTTAGAACATAACCTTGAGTATATTACCAAGCATCAATGGTGTTTGTAATGGTTATTAGGGTGGACTGGCACGAGTAATCACATGGTGGCGCATGTATTGTGAATACTGTCGATTTAGTTGAAACTGATAATTTAGGTAATTTGAAAAAAAGATTGTGACTCTTTCTAATCTTGTTATTTGATTCTGAAAATGAACAGAAATGAGCACACTAGAAATATTATGAAATTTTATGTGATCACGCATGTTTAAAAAAGTTTGCTCACTTTAACTGAAGGGTTTCAAAAATGAGGTGGATTGTTTTCGGACTACAAATCAACCTCTATCTGTTCTATCCGTTAGAAAATACCAGTCTATTTGTTATATTCAAAATGCAAGTGCTATTTGGACCTCGTTGTTTTCTGCATGCAAATATTCCCAACCATGATTGTGTCATTGTTCTTTCTTATCTGTTAACATGGTATGAAGATTTGAGCCTTTGGTTGTCAGAAAGGAAAGTAAAATGCAAGTGAATTGTGGTCATTAATGTAAGCTAAATTTTTGTGCCATTTTCTTTTTAACAAGCTTCTGTCATTCTCATATTACCCTTTAATAATCCTACCCAACTCCACATTCTATTCATGCTAATAGCAGTAACTCTAGAATTACTAAGCACTAGGTCACATGTAAGAAATGTTTGCTCAGCACTAGGGCACATTTTGATGACGTTTGTGTAGCACTGGGTCAAAAATAATTTGTTTTTTTAAACATTTCTGAAGTTAACCTCTAGATGTATAAAATCTTGAAATGTATCTTCAGACACATTTAGTTTAGGTACAGATCATGAGATACATTAATGGTTTTATTGTAAGCAAAGCTATCCAGATATCAGGGTCTTTGTACAATATCTATCAACAACATTTTCACCAATGTTAGATTGCAAGTTTGTCTCTCAATATAGAGATACTAGTGATCACTGATACATTGATAAATACAGAATAGATCTTTGAGCAAACGTCTGCTCTTTAGTTTTGACTTGTATTAATGCGATAAAATACATAACATAGTTTAAACCAATGCTTCATGTTTCCCCTATCATGCAATAATAAATAGGAGTTCTCATCAAGAGTAACAAGAAAAAAGTAATTTTATCTCAGCCAATAGCCTGTAATCTTTAGCTATGTAACTTCTATGTTGATAACCTAGCTACTTTCTTGTACATGTGAATTTAAAACAGAGCAAGTCAGAATCTTGGGAACGCTGAATTTTTGGTGACGCAATTGGGTTGTTTTTTAACGAGTTCTTCATTAAAACATGCTCATGATTCTATGAATACTTAACAAATGCATTTGAAACTGGACATCACCTATTTTCTGCTTGCAAGCAATTGTCTCGCATTATTAAGCCATATAAAATTGATTGAGTTTGGAATTTATAACTAACAAATCCACTTTCATCTCAAATAATAGTATTTCAAGTTCTATACAATATCATGCCTATGTATGTACTCATTTACTAGTAGTTTGGTTTCAAATGCTATGATCATATGACATGCAAACACACAACTGTCAAAATTCACTCATAACAAATTTGGTCTGATGTTGGTCTATGTGTATCCTGTGTCATCGTGGGTGTGTGCGTTTTGCGCGCGTGTACGTATGTACGTGTTCAAAATTTGTTCATGTTCTGGTTCTTATTCCTTTCTGCATGGTAATTGTGGTTCCTTGACTTCATGTGAAAAATTACAGCATTTGTATCATTTTTAGCACCGAATGTTTTTTTGTATATAATAGACACTAATTCATGTGTTTTAGATTGAAAACAACCAAGAAAGACTTACTTAGACTCAAATTACTAATCATCCGTCCAAACTTTCATATAGCTGGGATATGCTCATCTTTTGACACTAACACTTTTGTACATGATATATTTTGCATATCATAATTTTGACCTTTCTATGGTGCATTTATTATTGTACCCAATAGCCAGACCTACAGATCCTGAGCATCTCACGTCATGAGGTACAGTATTCAGCACCATTGTTACCACTTTGGGGAGGTGTTTTTTAACAAGTTAATCAAACTCAAGTTGAAAGTGTTTCTATAAGATTGTTGCTTATTTAGATTTACACTTTGTTTGTAGATTTGTTCTTAAAAGTGCGTGTGAGTGTGTGTGGTATTCTGGGAAATACAAAAAATACTTGAATGGGCTTGGTGATAGTTTTAGTTCTTTGTATTATGATTCACAAGTTAATCTGTGGTCACCTATGATCTTCAGGTAGAACAGACGTTGATAAGTTCAGCATCATGCGCTATTTTTTCCCCTCCTTTGTTAAGTTTTTACATTGCTGGTTGTGTATGTTTAATTAAATCTGACAAAAGAGGTTTATGGCTTATTAATATTGCAATAATACTACCCATGATGCCCTGTATGCAAATGCACTTCTGACCTTTGAACTATTCTCACGACCTTTGAACCCTATTTTTTTCCTATTTTTATTATTCTTTGTCAAGTTTTCTGGCCGCAAACCCACTTGACGAAGTCATGATGGTAAAGAAAGCAATTTTCCTACCCCGAAACTTTTTCCGTTTTCTTTGTTGCCTGATTGGAAGAAATTTTGTAACATTTCGTACACCGTAACTGCTTTTAATCCGCCTTACTCATATCCGTACAATGTACATAGAATGCTCCGTAGTAAACAGGTTGACGGCAAATATACTCTCTGTTAATGACATACTTTGTAGTGTATTATTACAGTCATGCTTTATTATTTTCTCATTTTACATATATTTTTATTTTTAAATCCTGTATTTTTCTTTTCTTGTTTGTCATTGTATTATGATTAGGGCATTTCATCATGACCAATACATTTGTTACATAACATGCGAACTTTTCCCGCTGGTTTTCATGAACATTAGAGTGGCGCGCTTGTATTTTATCGTTACCCTACCTTTATTACAAAACTGAACACAAAATAAATCTAGATAAAATCACAGAAAGTGTTCATTCCTGTATTAAAAAAAGTTTGAATTATTTACGAAAATCCTGACCAAATTGGGAAATATGTAGTTAAAGGGTGAAGAAAACGATTGCCTATCTAGTGCCCTCAGTTGTGTGTTTTATAACTTCACGCATAAGCTGCTTTTCTGTCTGTCTTTCCCTCTTCTCTATATGTTCTTTTACAAATTTACTATTTCTACTTTTCATGGGGCACATTGAGTTTTTTTGTGAGTTTTTTTTTTCAAAATAATAGAGATAACACGTTAGTTGCTGAATTACGTACGTATGCACTGGCTGCTTGTTATGTGGAGAAAGATTCCTCAGTGTTGCATCAGCTCCAGTAATCTCTTGTACTGTATTTACTCCTTGATGTAGAAGAGAACTGGTACCAACCAAACTTGAGGTGTCTCCACCCACATAGTTTGTGGTGTATTATATAGACTCATCATATTCATTTGTCATTTTATTATCGTTTCTATCAATATTGTTCTGTTTTCAACGTTTTTTGCTTATCAATGCCTATCATTATTTCAGTTGAAATCCCTTTCTCGGCTGTTTATTGTTCCCATGACAAGTAAAGCCCTCACAGTATCATACAAATTTACATATGTAACCTCTGGACTTTCTATAGACGCATGATCAACAACAAGTGTTCAGGTCGTTTCCGTCATCGTCGTCGTCAACGCCCGCTAAACAGTTTGTGATCCTTTTGACTATTTCTTGTGGTTTTTTGTTTCTTCCATTCTGTATATTTTATAGGTCGGAAGGAACCTCTACCAATCTTTCTCAAGGAAGACGGCATGGGGATGGGACGCATGCAGATGGAGGTAATGTATACTTCATTTTTAGAGGATTATCTTGAAAAAATCACTATAAATTTTGTTACTCACAACAATGATAATCACTGAATGACTGTCCAGGATTCACGACCTGGCACCTTGACTAGCAGCAACTCTTATCAAGTGAGCTGAGTAATGCTAGCCATTGTTGTGAGGAACAAGATTCATGTACGTTGGGCTTACTAAAGTTGGGTTTATTTAAACTATTTGTGATATGCCATTAGGATCAAAACGACAGTGATTTGATAATGGGTTTTCATACGTAGCAGTACAAACAAACTTATTTATATTTGAAACGTCTGTGAGCTAAATTCTCAATCGCCAGATCACTTTTGTCTGGTCAACTAGTGTCCTACTAGCTACCAAAGAAACCAGGGGGCCAATGAAAAATTCTTCCCTTATGCCATTATCATCTATAGCAGCAGATGATGTTTTTAATAACTATACATCTGCTGATGACACTAGTCAATGTGGCAAAAGTGAGTGAGAATTTAGTAGCTTAGAAGTTCGAATATAATACGAACTGAGTGACTTGATCTATCATCTTCAACTTGATGCTAATTTTTTTTTATCACAACAAGGTTCAGTTTTTACACTTTAAAAATTATCAGTTTTGCCGCAGTATTTTAGCAATAAGACAAGATAGCTCTGAAACTAGCAGTATCAAGGTCAGCTGTACCAGAAATTTTCATAATATCTGTCGAAAATTCAACGCATAAATTGTACTATTAAAAAGAAACAGAATAAACACAATATTAAATGCACTGTTTCATTTGTTTAGAAAGTATTGTTTCTGATTTAATACAGTATTGTTTTTAATTTGATATGCAAAAGTGTAGAACAGGTGGTTGGTCTAATGATTTCTATTCATCTGAACTCAGTAGTTTGAGAGTCATTGTGTGCTAGAATGGGATTGTTGTTACGTGAATAAAACCATCACCTGGTCACTTTGCCAAACATTGATTTCTGACGTCACTCAATAATATCGGTCTCCGTTATCAATAGTTACAAGAGGGGGCTATTTGTGTGTTTTTTTATAGTTACACAAGATCAAGAATCTTTATGTTTCCATTTAATCAAAATAAAGGGTTACTAGATGTGAAAAATGTATTTTCCCTTGAATTAAGCCTTAAATATATTTCCTTGCAATATATATTTATATTATTTTATATAATATTTCCTTGGCCAATCAGTATAAATGCCAGACTCTTTATTATGGGGCATTGGGAGTCGGATGTCTCAAAATTATGCACCTCGACCTAGGTGTCAAATGGGTACAGAGATCCTTCAAGGTCTTGGTTCATTTCGGAAAAACATGTATGTGGAAGTCCCTTCAAAATATTATTAAAAGTAATTGACATTGGTCTAATCAGTTTGAAAGACGATGGGCAATCCATTCATGTTTCATTAAGTTTAATATCTGTAGCTTGACTAGCTTTTTGACTTAATCCAAATGCTAAATCATTTTTTCATTCAAATTTTATGGTGTTTATCAAAGTTTCTCTCTAAACCACAAATTTCCTGCCATACACAGGATATACTGGGGAATAGTGGTCAAGTAAACTTAGTCTGTTACTAATTTGCACAGCTTCCTTAAAGCCCTAGGTCTATGGCCTAATTGTGCTACCTGACTGAACCTAATACATGAGTCACTTCCCATGCGCTGTCAATGACTACACAGAGCTTGAGGAGAGAACAATGCATTGTCACTCTCTTCTTTGATTTATGGAAACATTGTCCCTTCCTGGACTTCCAGGGGTATATGTTTATTGTTTCTAACCCTAAGTTATTGCATCTCACACAACTTAATGTTGATTGAGACATGCCGTAGAAGGGACTAGTATGACCACCATATCAATGTTAGTTGTATGGTTTTAGTAAGCTATAATTTTTTGGTGTAAATGGTGTTTGATTCAAAATACCGACTTTTTTGGCATCTGAAATGGTAAAAAGTTTAAGACCTATATTTGCACAGTAGGATGATCTTGTCCATTGGTCTGTAAATACAGTTTAGGTCTGAAGAAAGGGTCTATCAAATTATCTAGAAAAGATTCCCACCTTAAGGTATTACAGCCTTGTCTTATTTGTAGGTATTGATTGTACAGTTGCCATATTTAGAAAGAATTACCTAGTTCATCTTGTGGTAGTATTTAGAAATACGATATCCTGATCATTCCGTTGGCATATGGTGGGCAAAAATCTGCAAGTTTTACTACAGAATACTGGCTTTGTCCTAGATTTATGTACACGTCAAGTACAATCAATAGTCTTTTGATTGTCTTAGATGAATTGCAGACTTTAAGCAGGTTGTATGGGGAAGTAGGTCTTCCAGCTGTACTACAAATAACCCTCCAATAATTGATAAATCAACCTCTAATATCAATATGTTTATTTGATATATCACAGATACTACATCACTCCCTGTATTAATTTTGTTATGAAGGAAAAAAAAATCCAGGGAAAACCCCCTCCTTCAGAAGCGATGTCAAGCCCTTTGTCCCGTGTATGATGTTAAGAAACAGGCACTCACATATCCTGTCACAACCAGTGGCATAATGAAAACTTTACATTGTCCATTATCCATTCTGCTATTCATAGTAGTACTGTGCCTTTGAGTAGCCATTGTGGATGATGGCATCATGAGTCTGGTATCTTTGTAGACAGACATACTGTGATCTTTATGAAATGGCATGATAAATAAGTTTAATGTATGTGCATGGAAGACTTGTTTATGTAGTAAAAACTAGTCCATCTAGATGGACCTCGTAACGCTCGCTTGTGAGGTCCATCTTGATGGACTAGTAAAAACATGCTGGTGTAGTACTGTCGATCAATGTGTAGGTCTTAGAATTATAGTAGATTACAAGTATCAGCCTGCTATAAGCAAATTATGTCCTTAGCAAACACATTTGATCTCAATTTAACATTATACAAATACTGAACGTTTATGAGTGCAATGGTACAAATATTTCATGAGGTGAAAGATCAAATGCTCCATTCAAACGAGGCGAAGCCGAATTGAATGGGGCAGTTGACCTTTCACCGAATGAAATATTTGTTCCATTGACACGAATAAGAAACATTCATTATTTGTTTTATATGACAGCTAAATAAATCTTTGTAAACAAAACAAACCGAGACAAATTCAAATTGGGTGCTTTTTTTGCAAATTTTGCCAAAAGCACCCAATTTATGAAAATTGGGTGCTTTCATCTGAGATGAAAAACACCCCATTGATATACCAATATCCTGAAAAAATCACCCCAAAAGGCAGGCATATATATGTATACCTTGTCAATGTAAGTAACCCCCCGGGCATCTTTGGTACTGTACATGCCGGCTTTAATGCAACGACGCGTCTTTTGCTTTGCCCGCAGACTGTGCAAGCGTATATTTAAAATTACGTCCGCGACTGATGTTGCATCTTACCCATAGGTCTTACCAAAAAAGGTAATCGTGCAATGTTTCAAAATTTTTGCATGGCACTATTGCACAGTTGGTGACATTTACTATCAATTGGACCAAATGACCAATGGTACGTGACGTAAGATGCGCCAATCAAGTGACACAGATTTATTTAGCTGTTACATAAAAGCAATTAATATTGATGAACTGTATTGGGAAGTGCAGATAGTTTGTGCACATTGTAATGGACATTATAGCTACCCTTGTTGATACAAAGTGGTTGTTTACCGTCTATAGAGTCCTGGTGGCAGCATATTAGTAGGCAGTATTGCTTTCATCTGGATGGAATACTGTATTCCCCATACTTTGTTACTTGCATCATCAAGGTAGACCTATTTAAAAAGACTAAAATGTGTCAAATATCGACTATATCGACAAACGTTTATATAGCTATGGTCATAATTAATCATACAACTGACTACAAGTTGCGTGTAGGTAAATTTTTGTGGGCAAATAATAACCTATACACTATTCTACATGCTACGAGTAGCATAGGTAATAACCTATATGTTATGAGTAGCGTATAGGTAATTATTTGACCACAAACTTTATTGTCAACTTTATAGTAAATTTACCTTCGTTTACCATTAGAAGTTAATACAAAAAAAAATCATCAATACACCATTGACAAATTTGTAGCCAGTTGCAGGGGTGTTGTATGGGTAATTGAGAACACAGATTATATGGTGTTCAGTTTAGACCAAGGAGTTAAAATGTTTGTACTAGCTGAGCTGTAATTGCCCTTGTCCATACACTGGCCCAGAAAAATCAAGCACTTAGGAAAACCTAAATTTTGGATATGGGGTACTCCTTTTTTTTTATGGATTGCAAATGGAAGAATATGAATACAAGGAGATTTTCATCTCTAAAGCAAAATATGTAGACATCTCCAATATCAAGCAAATACTCGGTAGTTTGATCACGTTGAATTGTATGAATCTTATATAGTGACATTTATGCCACATTTGCAGCCCTTTCACCAGCAAAACATGCTTAACCCAGTTTATTTGTGCATTAAGCAGACATAGTGTCGGAGGAATTTGAATCAATTTGTCTAGCTTCCTATATATGGACAGACGGACGGACGGTCAATGTGTTTGTTAGATGTCAGGTTTGCTTTAGTAGAGCCGGCTTTCTACCAAGGTCCATTTACAATGCACTGACCAGGCAGCTTAAGCGTAGACTTGGATATAGAGGATTTCCAAAGAGGCCAGTCACTTTGCAGGATTTCCACAAAGTGTTAGTTTGTTTGTAGTTGAGGTAGTGGACATTAGAAGGCAAAAAAAAAAAAAAAAGGAAAAGAGTGTGATAGGCTTTTCTGACCAAAAATCCTGCATTAATCGGGTGGTTTTTTTACAAATTTTTATTAAACTTAGTATTTCTAGCACAGAAACTCACAATAAATGTGTTAAATTCACTATTTTTTTGTAAATGGTCTATGAATTAAGTAATCTTCAGTGTCACTGAATAAACTGAAACATGATCTTGCCGTTTCATTTACCTTTATAATGCATTGCTTAAAAAAAAATCCCAACCACCTGACCCAACTTAAAATTTCATCCCTAAAAGGACAACACAAGTTTTTATTTGGTCCAACAGGCGCAAGTTTCCATCATGTACAATTTTGTTTTTAGATGTGATAGTGGACATTCGATAATCTGATTTAATTAAAGGATTTCCTTGTATTGAGCTTTTGTTAATATAGGAAATTAATAAGAGAAATAAATTTAATGGGGTGTTTATATTTTATTCATTTTCCCCTGAAGCAGTGGTCAATATCAACACCATATGTGAATATTTATTGAATGTTTTTTAAATCATTTATTGACTTAGTGTCTTAAATGGATAACATGGATGCTAGCATTTCCTTGGCTTTCCTGAAATATGTGCATATCTAAACTTTGCATTTACTAAAATTGTTTTTGATGATGTTAACTGGAAAAAAAAAATGGTTTTATTGACATTAAAGAATTGCCTAGAGCTTGAAACAATATATTAACTGTGCTTAGTTATTCAATGATCAAGTGAGGCTAATTTCAGCTAAAATTTAAATGAAAATGTAATTTATAAGCTCAAAAATGTGCTCAGATATGAATATGATAACTTTTACTCAATCATTTTGAGCTGAATCAATCGAATGGTGATAGATATTGATTTTAAGAAAAAAATTATGCTGCTGCTGAACATATGCAGTGCACCAATATTATTACCAAACGTATGTGATCGTAGTCAGGAAAGTGGAAATCAACTTTTGTTTTATAAACATCAATTTGTCTAAATGGGACTCATTTTGTCAATTGAACTCCTTCTATTCTTTTT
>JXSR01S004096.1:27098-38253 GCA_000969725.1 Ophiothrix spiculata
ATCAGCTTGAGATATTCAGGCGTGGATGTATTAAACAAAATTGCAAAGCCAGTATGATACTTCAATACCCTTACCATGGCTGGTTTGAACTATCTCCTTTGGGATTCCTAAATAAAATGGATCTTTTCACACATTTAATGACAGGATTCAAACCCTGGAACTCTCGCATCCCGATAAAGAAAGAAAGAATTCTTTAGTCAAATTGCCAAGGATAACCCAAAAATGCCTGTTATGAAGCTTATTTTCATTGGGGTCCAAGATCTTTCTTTAATCAGTTAAGATGCAGGAGGAAGATCAGTGTACCCGGAGAAGAACCTGGGAAAAGCAAATGCACATTCACCACCGGGACCGGGAATCGAACCCGGGCCTCATTGGTGCAAAGTGAAGTAAGTACTGCTGCGCCAAGCCACTTACCCTGTCAAGTAATACCGAGCCGCCAGGCGGTTGCTAGCTGACAGCAATTTGGTGCTTTCACACATCTCTCGCATAGACATTATCAGACTTACAATATTTTCTAGCACTATAAGTTACATTTATATTGTTTGGAAAAATTGAATTGGTGAATGGGAATGGCCTGTATGTTCAGGTTGGATTGTCTATCTCTCTTCATAAAAAAATTAGGTCAAACTCCTATACTTCGGCATTCACCCCTCATACACTGTTTAGACCCTTTTAACACAATTGCATGTGCACAATGCATCAGCACTGTATCATTGAACAATGTCTTGTGCTGAAGTTTTTGATACGCTCACGAGTAGAGATTTGGTTGTTTAGTCAGAAATACATTTTATGAAGATGATAAAAATATGAAAACATTCTTTAATTTAGTTATTGTCATTGTTCAAAACACTACAAGGTTGATAATATCAGTTTGCGTCATTGGTATCAATAAAGTAAAAACACCGATAATATCTTTCAATCAACCAAATCAAACTCATCAAAAAACAACCTTTATTCAAAGTAATCAAATAACAACCTTCATAATAATATATCAAAAATATACCATAAGATAATAATCAAACATGTAATTAATGGAATATGAAGCAAAAGACTCATTGTAAGTACTTTGTGGCCTAAACAAAATGGCTTTTCCATCAACATATTGTTACCAGTATTAATTATTGACTGGAGTACTTACATATTGAACTGCTTTGAGAATGAGGGATTATGAAGACAGACAGGCCACCACAAGGGACAAGAGTTGGCAGCGCACTTTTACTCAAGCTTTCTCATTTAAAATCAGATCAAACGGCATTTAGAAATCAAAACAAAAATGATGGCACTTTGATCACCGTATGATCAAGTTTGACAGGAAATAAGATGCATCGTGTTACACTGGGGAGATGGTGACATTATAATCATGTGTAATATGGGTTAGGGTCAGCGTGGCGGAAAATGGACAAAGCCAGACATTGGCCATCAATCATATCGTCCATTCATCATAGTATTTTTAAGATATCAAAGATATTTGATCTTTAGATAATTTGGTTGGAGTCGTATTGTAGAGATCAGTGGGTGTTAGATGGTCAACATCATTTTGTTATAATGACTGGACAAGTGGATATGTCTCCCAGGTTTATAAGAGGAATTTGGAAATTGGTGTACACATCGGTTTCTATTTTGAAAAATGCCTGGGGTAAAACGAATTTGGACAGCGTCCTCAAAAACAACATTATGCTAAAGAAAATTGCCGTCTTGACTTGATAATTTTATGCTACAGAGAGACCAGCACCATAGAGTCTGATGATTACTTATAAGGGTGATGCGCATTAAAGTATTTTCATTTTCATGACGGCACTGAATTATGATGTTTAAGTGTTACTGAAGTATTTGGTTTACAGAGATGGTTAGCAGTATTAGGATTTTTCTGGTTTGGAGTTATAATCTCTGGATAAGGATTCCCCAAGACCCAATCCATGGTTACCCCGTCCCTCTGCAATTTCTTGAAAATGAGGACGGTAGTTTGTCGAGGTTAGAGTGAGATTGCTGAAAATAAATTTGTATAGACACTGTCCATAGTAATGTGATTTACTTCTTGTTTGAAGATATTTATAGCTATGCTAGATAATGGGTTAGTTTATGGAAATTTTACAGACTACAGACATGATATGCTAACTACTGAAAATAGAAGACAATAGTTTGATTTATGGGCTTGAGTCATTTTGACCATCTCGATAGAGTAATGTAGTTCGTTTGTGATTGAGGGTTTGACTCTAAATTCTGGGTAGCCCATGCTTTTTATTAGGGTGGGTGGAGATGGAGATGTATTGTGGGAGGGGTATACTTTGATCAACACTAAATAGGTGATAATAATGAGGCTTTTCTTCATCCGCAAGTAAACATAATCCCACATGACGTGCGCCGTAGATACTCAGCGCAATTCACACGTTCAATATGTGCTGCGTCTCCTTCATTTTGTGCTGTGTTCAACTATGCACACGCTTTAGCTGTATCATATCACAATGTGAAGATGCCCGCCTATTTAGTGTTAATCAAAGTATAGTTCAGATGTAGTTACCACACTTGTGGATCATACTTTTCTCATTTGGTTGACATAAATCCTTGAATCCCATTGGTCAAAAGCCCAAGCTAATATATATTCGTATTGCATGTTTTGAGTCTAAAAATAAACTCCATCACATATTTAAAGAGTTTGCGCAAGGATGACTGCACATGATGTGTTTTTGCTAACATCGCCCATTTAAATTTATCCTCAAACCAAGCAATACGGTTATATATTACCTCTTTGACAAATCCGTATTACTTGGTTGCCTTTTGTTATTTTATGAACACAATTTTGGTAAATTTGTGATCAGAATATGCATATTTTCAGTTTTCGAAATATTCATTCTCATACCAAATGAACTCGTTACTCCCTGTTTGTTCCTATGCAATACGGAAGATATCTATAGTTGGGTGCTAGAAAATAAGCACGCTGTCCATCATAATGCGATTTACAAAATTGAATTACGGCCCAGTACCAAGCTGCTTTGTTCCAGATAAATCTTGATCACTTTTTTGTCAATGATATGCTGAAAATTAATGATATATTTATTTAGAATTGTGCTATTCAATTTTAAAACGCACAGAAATTTAAACATATTCTATAAATAATGAAGCGTTCTGAATTTTGACAAGCAACATAAATGTTCACGGCAGATGTAAGCAATCTTTTTGCTAGTTTGTTGTTTGACATTTAAAGCGGTGCTTCAAAACATGAATTGATTGGGAGCTGCTTACACACAATCAGTGAAATCACGCCTTGATGCTACATGTGTTGAAATACATGCGCTTAGTTTGAGGAAGGAAGCAACATCATGGCGATGCCGTGGGGAGTGTGAAAGTCATTTACGATGCACTTTATTTTGTTGAGTAGAACTAACTAGTAAAACTTGTCAAATTCTCTTGTTTGCTGACATCAAAATGATAGTACATCAGTTATTTTGATGTATATTTGTTTAGAATAAAGGGAAATACTCGCATCCTATTGTTTTTTTCATTGGATTGAGAAAAATGTGAACATTTTGATGAATTGTAATGCATGGCAATCAAAAATTTAGATGCCTATACTTGCACAAGGATTCCAGAACAATTTAGGAACTATATGTAACTTTGTAACTTATTTCTCATAAAATATTATTATTATCATTTTGGAACAAGATTTTGTAGCTCACCACATAATATTTAGTCAATTTTAACCACTGTTTGATTTTGAACTTTCCTCATTTATCTGGCATTACAGCCCTGAATTGACAAGAAAATGTGTAACCAACAAAATCATTGTCCAAATATTTGTTTGCACATATTATAGAAAAAAAAAGGTTTTCATGTTAGAGATAGTAAGCATTTTCCCCAGGGCCTTTAAAAAAAAATGTCAACATTTTAATTTTAGCAATGTATTTGTGCTCTTATTCTGCTTCAGTAGAAGCCAAATTTCCTTTAGAATGGAAAGCAGTTATATTTATGAAAGAAAAATGTTCTTTACGGCATTGGTATTTTGCTGCCATTTTTGAGATGATTCAACAATTGTTGTTCTAATGGTTATAATTACGTTGCAATAGTCCATCCATTGTGTAGGTTTTAGAACACATTCGTGCATTAACCAGGAAAGGAGGAGATAAAGTGGGTGTGTTGTAGGCCTGGGACTTAAACCCGGGTACCCGGCCGTCATGAGATTACCCGGGTACAAAATCTGCCGACTGATTACCTGAACTAGACAATGAAATCATAAAATTTTGAACAAAAAATGTTGTGTTCAACAATTTATGATAAAATCATCCTCTGATCGAAGTAAACATGATAAATCATGACCACAATCGGCGAAAAATCAAGTCGTATCAGGTCGTAGTAGACCCGTTCAAACAATGTAAATGCTCAATTATCATTACCCGACCGGAAAAAAAGTCGGGTACCCGGGTAGCAAATTACCAGGAAAGTCACAGGCCTAGTGTGTTGCAATGTCCCTCCTCTTTCCTGAAACAGTAAAACAGAATTTGTACTATTTATGAACCATGATAGTCACACAGCTAAAACTTTCGTTGCCCATAATGCAATAACATACCATTATAGAATAACAAACTTGTATAAAATGGTACATAAAATATATTAACACAGTTTCATTCACGCTAGCTATAAGATACGATTATGGGTTGGATACAAATTTAATGGACTCAATTTCTGTGTCATAAACTGCTTCAAAAATGCTCTTATCTATTATTGCTATTAAGAAGTTTAAAATGTGTTTTAAATATAAAACTCCTGTATTCCAGAAGGGTGGTTAGCTAACCCACTGTTTTAACTGAACATCATCTGTCCAGGAATGATACGCAGCTTTATAGAGGAACAGTTCAATAAGCCATGCTGTTGACGAGAAATGAAAACAGTGGTTTAGCGAAACACCTTTCTGGAATACAGGACCAATAGTTTGGGCATTTCCAATATGATGTAAGCTGAGAAAAAATGACAAATGATGAAACTTATATGTATACATGTTTTAACCCTAGTCCTCTGAAAGGGTGGTTGTTGCAACTTCCTTCCCTCAAGTTTTGAAACAACCTTTTTTGCCAAACAAACTGCACTAAATACTTGCATGTAACATTCATTATGCACCTTTCAACGTATATATGTGGGGTCAATTAAGAGGTGTTTTTTTTGGTATGGGGTGTTCAAATATTATGATAAGGTGATTGATTAAATCTCATGATTCTTATTTTGTTTATTTCATAATTATTTGACAAGATATATGCTTGAAAGTTGCAATGTATATAGTTAAGAATCATCATTTCCTTAGTTATTCAGCCAAGAACTCCAGCAAAATACCATGGTTTGGTGATTTTTATAAATGGTTAAAAAAAATAAATCGATTTTTAACTCATTTTTATGTATATATTCAATTGGCTCAAATTTTTAAGGGTGGGCTGACTTAGTGGCATAATTGAGACATCATATGAAGTTCAATGGTGCTTATTTTGGTGTCAATGGATAGAGGTCCACTGGTAGCAAATGTAGGTATACAATGAATGCTCTGTATAGAAAATCCCAGGAAGGGGTGGGAGTGTTTCCCAGGAGGGGTTGCAACAACCCCCCCCCCCCCCCTTTCGGAGTTCAGGTTATAATGGCTCAGGAGGACTAGCTATTGGGTTTTAAAAATAAGTGTGTTCCAGGTCATTGCAAAGATACATGAAAATAAGTAACATGTATGTTTCATCATTTGACAGTCCTTGGGTGACAAGTTTTCCTAGATCACATCACATTACTATAGGCCAAACATAAATTTATTGGACAATGTAATAAAAATCCAGGGTGCAGGGCTCCATTGTTTGTAAATGCAACTTCTACCCTGGATTTTTGTTTCCATTGTCCAATAAATTATGGTTTTGCCTATAGGAAAACCCTATCACATAGTGATCCCTTTATGTTACTCATTTCATGTCTCCACCTATTGATATTACATTATGGAGATGCATCTAAACAAGTCACAAGTAGGGTTCGCTGTATGATTTCAGACCATTTTATATATCGTCATGTGAGTGCAAGAAAGTTGTATCTGCAATAGCTGCCATTTGTCATTTATTTGGATTTCACACTCTTTAATCTCCAGTCTTGGGTCAGTGGCTCTTGAAATGGTTCTTCATGTGATGGTGTTACCTGAAGAACTATTTCAAAATCCACTGACATATGGTAGATACATTTTGGAGCATTTTTTACATTCTAGAGACTAGGACCTGTATTCCAGAAAGATGTTTAACTAAATCAAGGTTTTATTTCTCGTCAACAGCACGACTCATTGAACTGCTCTGCTTGAAAGCTGCAATGATGCGTATCATTCCTGGACAGTTGATGCTCAGTTAAACAATTGTTTAGCTAAACATCTTTCTGGAATACGGACCTAGGTGTTTAATAAACATAAGACAGCCATATCAGATCAGCAGCCATTGTAGATACGGCTTACTTGCACATTCACGTGATGATATGTGGGTTCTATTTTGTGATCTTGTTAGCAAGACAGGAAATAGAGCCAAACAAGTCGTATCATGCATTTGAATGAAATTGTGTAATTCCAATGGTGTAACTCTATATCCCATGTGCTAGATCCAACATAGCAGGATACTTTGTTCACACCATTGCTGCAGTTTCTTACACTGTTATTGTGATCCTCATGTCTGTCACGAGTGCTCCCTTTTATGAATACCTTCCCAATTACAATTCTGCTAGATACTCGAATGTGCCTAGTGCATCAAATGTTTGGAATTTTTAGGCAAGTCATGAAGTTTCAAATGAAATACTGTGTCAAGTTTAATTTTAAAATGTTACATCTTGCGAATGAAAGAATTATAGCCTTTTAAATGTCATGAGTTAAAACTTATTTCTGTTTGTGCGGGATTGGGATAAATTTGATTGCGTTGTTAATTAGAATGTAGCTGAAGGCATTTTCTTAAGATATTGCTTAATTGCAAATTCCTAGGAGTGATGATGAATATTTTGAATGAGAATACAGCTTGTATCATGAATCAGTACAAACTTTTAATTTCAATTGGTAATACATTTGGCATTAAATTCTTGATCTTTGTTTAATAATTTGTGATTGCAAATGTTATAACATTAATTGAAGAAGTAATCTCTTTCCACAAATTTTGCATTTTAGATGGAGCATGCGGAGGAGACCACCGTCCATCGTCGCACCTTGGAGGTTGAAAAGGAAGAGACAGACGAGCTCAAGCAGAAATATAAGGTGACAACATATCAATATTTATATAGATTATCTGCTTAATATTCCGTTGGGATTAAAGATTAATCTGCAGTATAGTTTGAGATGCATTATGATGAAAAGGAAGGATGTAAGATGATGTATCAAAAAAGTTTTGGGTAATGCTAGATGCATGACAGATTGATATTAATTGGTTTTGTTTCCAACTTGAGTAAAAATTTATGGAAACATTGGCATAACATGAGTTTATCATGTGCACTTTGCCACTAACTTTGAAGTATACAGTAAACAGCCGATTAACACACATAAACCAACATGACTATACAGGGAAATAAAATAGTCCGCATTTTCAAATCATAACAACACACCCAATCTTGCTGAATATTCAAATTGACTATATTTTTATACGTCTTTCCATGTGGTAGCAACAAAATAATCCCAAAATCATGAGATTCATGCACAAAAAATATTAATACGCAGTGATTTGGTCTTTAAATCAACTCTAATCAATCCTTCTAGTCTCTTGCGCAACACAAAACACCAGTTCAGAATGTTGTAGAATACAAGGGATATGCTATTGATCTCATGACAGGGTCTGATTGCTTGCTGCCTATTTCAAGGTTTATAGAGTATAGTTATCAGAAACCTTTGGAGTACATGAGGTGAATAACTACACTCTGGAATGTCTTTTGTATGACATTTTTTCAACATTAAACTAGATCTTTTTAGGCTTTTGGTTAGTTTGCATAAAGGGCATCAAAGCAAAAAGTCTGCATAGGAAATGGACCGCCACCAATGGTGTAAGCTTTAAGCATTAACCTTTTAGTCATGGAAATTCCAATTCTCATTTGGACTGATTTTGCCTAGTCAGCATGAACTGCACATTTAGTGTTGATTAAAATTGCGATATACAATCTTGGTCTGTAGCTGATGGGTAGAGTTGGCACCTCTAAACCTGGTGCATTGATGACAAGAAAGAACACGAAGTGGCATTGACAAGATAGTACATGACAGGAGGCTTGAATTGACACACTAGGTTACCCGCAATGACTATTGAAAAAGGTTGTTTTGGAATGAAGGTTTAATTATTAAGGCAGTGTTCAAATGTGCTATTAGAACTAATGCTGGTTTTCTTAATAAGTATAGCAAATGTATTGGGTTTGTTTACATTAAGGGGTTTAGTAAAGTCAGTGACACAATTCTTCAGGCCCTGCAATTCATGGTCACATGATCGATTTTGTCCGGGGAATTTTGGCAGAGATTACAGTTTTCATAGGATTTTCTTTAGCAAATGTGCTGTGTGATCCTCTGTTGGACTTGCGTCCTTTTAGCAAAGACTTGCCAATTGAATCCCATGACGGTTTTGATGATTTGGGTGAGCAGAGCTCTCGATGTACCCTCTAGTCAAGTTTTACTCTCTGAACATGTAAATTAAATGTGTAATAAAATGTTTACCTACTGCATTTAAAAAACCAACTAACTTTGGATTTATATTTGAAGCTCTTAAATTAATAATGTTTAAGGATTTATATTTGAACCTCTTAAATTAATCATGTTTAAAGATTTATATTTGAAACTCTTAAATTAATAATGTTTAAGGACAAAACTTAAATTTGTGGCATTTCTATTTCACATCAATATTTGCATAAGTTCAGTTGTTTTTGCCAACTTTTTTTTTTATGTTGTATTCCTAATTCAGTTCAGAAATTAGTGCCATATGAATTCACCTCATTTTCCCCTCCCAGGAGTTTTTTATTCAGAATTTTCTTGTGAAAAGATAGTAGTACTGGTAAGCAATTGAGTTGATTGTACTACTAGGCATCAGTCAATGTATACATTGATTTCATTCACACCTGCTTTATACAGACACATGATACTGAATGAGAAGGCTCATTAATATTCATACAGTCATGTGATACAGGTATCAATGTGAATGGGAAACTTTGCTCTAGATTTGTGATTCGGCACATCCATTTGCGGCAATGTCAATTTTGACTTATGAGTGGTGCTCTGGCAAAATAAGCGGAAAGTAACGATTGAAGATTTTGAATAAATGACTGTTAAAGTAAAAATATGGTGAAAATATCAAATTTCGTTTTTTGACATAAAACGCATTAATGCATAATTGTCAAACTATGTCTCGCGTTTTGAAGGTCAATTATGCCGGGAAGTGCACTTATTCACGGGTAATTGTTCGCGTTTTGCTATCATACACTATAGCAATCAGTAACTTAAAAATTGATTTGCGACAATTTTTTGCTGCCATATTTTGAGTGGACTGCCTTGTATTTCGATCTCTAAATGAAGATTGTAGAAAGAAAGTATGACATATTATATATCATTCAAAAGCTGAGATTATAGAGAATTAAAATATGTCTAATTCAATTTTGAAAATCGTGACTTTCCGCTCATGTTGCCAGAGCACCACTCATATGGCCGGTAGAAATTGAATGACTGAAAAAGGTTGAGAGGTTGATCTGAGGTCTAGTAATATATGTGATCCTTTGAAAATGTTTTGAAAATACAACAATTTCAAGATTTTATGACCATGTCGGATCCATTTCTTGCCAAAAATATATGCCTACATAGGACAGTCAGTCACATAAGCACAAAACACTGCCATTTTCCACCACTTTTGGCTCAACTTTCGAATTGGTAATTTTTCTGTATGGTGGAGCTTTGAAAGATTATAATCTGTAAAAGCTTGTCTGCTAAATTTGTTTGATACCTGATATTAAATATACCAACTACCATTCCAGTTATATCATTCATTTATAAAAGTATCACAATTTGCATCCAAATCATTTATGCATCAGTTTAATTATCAATAAATCACTGATTTAAATGCAATGGCTTTAATATCATGTATGCAGCATTATTAATTGCAGAGCACATTGAAATTTGAAACATTTGATATCTAGATGACATTGGTAGATGACAGTCACAACATATGCATGAATTATACTTCAAAATTTACACTCTTGCATATTGTAGCTTTGTCAGTAATATATTTTCACCATAATAAAATCAATGAGATACATGGTGGTTTTGATCCATCTTGTTTTTTTTCCCTGATTGAATAATCTTTGCTCTGTGTTTATGTCAATAATATGATTTTCAAAATTACATTCAATAATTTGCTCTTGTAATTCATAAGATTTTGATTTTTCTCACATCATACATCCTTAAACATAACAAAGTAGTTGAGATTGCCTGTTGGTTGCTTTAAAATGTATTCTCTAATCCAAAATAAAATGAAAATATTAAGATTATAAAAATAATGATATATATGTCAATTGCCAGAAGCATCCATAAATGCAATATTGCATTATGTGCTTCATGAATTTAAAAGAAAACACTGCTTTGTTTTTCGGTCTTAAATGAATTCTGACAAAAATGTCATCAGATCTTTGCCTCCAAAAAGAATATAAAGAAACACTGCTTTGTTTTTCGGTCTGAAATGAAAACTGAAAAAACAAAATGTCATCAGATCTTTGCCTCCAAAAAGAATATAAAAGAATTAATAGAAATGCAAATTTTGATGTAACATGTGCATTTATTTGCTGTTCATCTTGTGAATAATGATCATGCATTATTGATTATTCACAACATGGTTTGAATAACCAGATGATAAAGTGATGATTGTTTTTGCAATAAATTATGATGAATCTAATCAAGAGATCATATGTCACATTATGTGTATCCACCCTAATATCAGCTGTTTAGTATGGATGCATCTGGGGGCAGAAACATAGTGCTCATATTTTGTATATGTTTCCTATTAAATTGGATGATAATTTGTATTATATCTTCCTCTAATAAAATGGAAACGAAATTATCAGAAAATTGATCTATTTAACCCAGACATTTTTACGCAGCTTTGAGCCTCATGTAAAGACTTTGACAAAGTAATAGGAGCTCACTAAGTCAAGAGTGTGTGTTTTACAC
>JXSR01S004096.1:64244-78713 GCA_000969725.1 Ophiothrix spiculata
ATCATCACCGTGGAAAAGCTGGTTAAGTTTGCAATGTCAGAGATTTGTCATTAAGTAACAAATATATGTGATCCGTCATATCAAAACATGGCATATGTCACAACTTACATTTTTCTTATTTCCGGATACCAATGACACCAAGTTATTCCACATTTCTCTTCACTGGTGATCCAATAGTTTTAAAAGGGATCATGATGTGACAAATCCACATCGTACAAGATATCAGTTGATATTTGATCACCCTCAAAAGGAATGTTCATTTTCAAGTATGGTATACTGTAAACGCCAATATTTTTGCGCATGGCCAATTTTGGACCATTTCGCGCGTTTTTATTTTCGCGCACGTGGACATTGGACGAGTATGGAATAACCTTTGTAACAAATACACATTAATTTTAGCGCTAATTCATTTTTGCGCGAAAATAAATGTAGCACGAAAAATACCACTTATACAGTAACATCATTGGTCACGAAATGAGGAACTTGTTAGTTGTGACAAGTACCATGATTTGATATAACCTGTCACATATTTTTATATTGCTGTATTTGTATTAACTTTTGACAGTGTAAACAAAAATCCAAATTATAGGGTTCCACTGTTGGTAAACATGACCAATATCCTGTATTTTTGCTTTGCCTGTGGAATAAATATCCCATATGATATTTTCTGTATCATAGTTCTTTTAGTTTAGTTTAGTTTAGTTTTATTCGGCATTTCAACAAAACAGTACATAGAAATATACAAGACGAATAATAAATATAAAACAATTGAATACGCTAGAATAAGAACATCCCAACTCCATAGCTGCCTTTTGTTTAATCATATCTATACAATATAAATGCATAAAAGTTTCTGAAAATGCTTTACATCACTAAAATAGCATTTCCACGTCAAAATCCTAATCATAGTGTTATATTTGACCTTGTAGTTTAGTTTTTTAGACATTGTTAGATAATTGTTACTGTACATAATTGCTATATTAAACAGTCATAATAAGAACATCCCAACTCCATGAGCTCTTCTCTGCAACTTTATGCTAGGAAAATTATCTAACAATGTCTACAAAGTCAACTACAAGGTCAAATGTGAGACTATGATTGGGATAAAGACATAAAAATGCTATCTAGTGATTTGGAAGCATTTCCTGACATTTATATGCATTTATATTTTACATAACTTAACATAAGGCAGCACATGGAGTTGGGATGTTCTTATTCTAGCGTATTCAATTATAGGACATCAAAGAGTTGAAAGCCAGGATAGCCCATAAAAGACTGGCTACAAATGCAGACCTATTTCCCAGACAGACTTATTTGGGGTCCCAAAACAACAAGAAAGATGGCAAAGGGATGCAAAAACAAAGAGGGACAGAGAAAATAAGTCTACATTCGTACAAAGTCGGCAGCGTCCTCACCAAGGGCTACATTGGCCAAGTGTTTTTAAACTGATTTCTTTAACTGATTTTACTAATCTTATTGCAAGCCAGTGCAGTACACGATGCTCATAGAATTGATGCGCAGTCAAACGTGATTAAAAAATAAATAAATTACAATATTTTTCAACAATATGTGTGACCATCCATCACACACCTTCAGTAATGTCGGTATAATTTTGAGATAACAGTTTTGCAAAATACACGCAAGTTGTATTCTGATCAAATGGTGATTTTTGCAGATTTGATAGTACATACCTTTCTTAAACTCCTAATGTAATGTTAGCTTTAATTTCAACGCCAAAATATCTGTATTTTCTTTATGTAGTCACATTTGAAATGTGTTTAATAGGGAAACTTACGAACATTTTCTGAGCTTTTTGTTTAAATTCTGACATGTCATGCATTAAGAATTGCAATTCTACCTCTGGTTGTCATGATTTTGAAACCATTAAGTATCATTTTAAAGCTGAAGCTGTGTACTTTTCAATCTGCAATAAGACACATTTGACCTTGGGTCGACTTTAGCTGGAAGTTTGTGGTAATTGGTCACATATATAAAAGTAAAAAATAAAATTTCTCTAGCACTTTATATACTTTTGCCTTTGGAAATTTTTTGAACAATCACTGAATGATAAATTTGTAACCCATGTTTGTTCTTATTCACAGTAAGAAAAACAATTTTACAGATTTTGAAAAAGTTCCAAGGGGTGCTTGCGCCAAAATTGTGTGCTGAGCAGTGTTTCCACTGAGGCTGTATGTTGCGAATTTGGGGGCAGAAGCTAAAAAAATTGGCGCAAGGTGTTCCCAAAACAAAAAGTCAAAAATAGGGTTTTGGTTACAATACGCAATGTTCACTTATGAGTTTTATTCAGATTATATTCAAAATTACTCTCATTTTTTAGGTGAGCTTTCCCAAATTGGCAATGGCGAGATATATCTAGTTTTTTTCTCTTACGTCGCTTTGGCGCAAAGTCAAAATCCTTAGCGGGAACACTGGTGCTGAGGGTTGAAATTGGCTAAATAAAGCATGAGAAAACATCTTTTTCATACATTTCAAAAATATACGCCATTTTTTTTTGGCTCCTGCACCAATGGCGTGCCATACCGCCTTAGCAGGAACACTGATCAGAGGTTTTGGTTAATCCCATGCGGCCTTTGGCCTCATGTGATGCGGTCTCCCACCATAGTCCAATCAAATTGCATTGAATGGTCAAAATAATGAGAACAGAAATGAAACTTCCTCTATGCATTATCTGAAGGTGTTAGAATTAATATACAAAAAAGTTTACCAAAATCAACCCTTGGGAAATATTGGAAAAAACAATTTTTAAAAATGGCCGCCAAATGCACCTAAAATATGCTAAACCATTCTGGAAACGATGTATTGGTAAAAAACACATATGCAAATTTATAATATTTTAGTATATATTATAGCTGTGATTATATAATTATGCTTACATTCTACATTTCTGGTATATTTTACAAAATGGCCGCCAAAATGGATGCAAAAAGCAACTATTGTATTGTATGTGATTTGTCAATATCATCTACAGCAAAATATACAGCGTGTCTTCTTGATGCATCTTAAATAGATCCTGACTGTATTTAACTGTTTTGTATCTTGCTTTGTCATGATTCAAAATGGCTGCCAATCATCCAGTCTTTAATTGTATTTATTAAAAGATAAACTATATGAACTTGTCATGTATCATGGGCCCTATCCTGATTTTAAGACATGTTATTAATTGAGTTTAAGTAGAATTGGTCTGTTTGTTTTTTCAAAGCCATCTTTTATAGATATTTTTAAGTTAAATCAACTTTTTCATTGCTGTATTCATGGCTTTATATCAATTTTGACGGTCATTTTGATTTTTCAAGGGCGCCATTTTGAATTTGGAAAATATAGCAACAAAACTAAGGAGGGGTTGGTCTATTAGTAACCTGGTACCCGGTAAAGCTGTATGTAATCGATCATTTTGAAAAATTTAGTTTTTCAATTCTGTTTTAATGCCCCACTAAATCAATTTGCAACGGCAAATTTAATTCGTCGGTCATTGTGGACCTTGTAATGAGCGTTACTTTGGATTTGAAACATGTTTAATATAGCAGCAGAATTTTGGAGGGGTTTATCTGTCGGAACCTTCAAAAACCACTTTCCATTAATTCTTTTGAAACAAAAAGGTTTTAATGTGCCACTCTAACACATTTTGTGCTTCCAAACTATAATCTGGCGGCAATTTTGGACTTTTTATGGGTTCCATGTTGGATTTGAATATGTTTGCAACATAACATTTAGATAATTGGATCTGTTGGTATCTCATAACCATTTTCTATCATTTATTTCGAGAAAAATATTTTCTTTTAATGCTGTTTAATGCCATCTTAACACAATTTTGGAGGCCATTTTGGGCCTTTAATGGGTGGCATATTTGATTCAAACAGGTTTTGAAGAGATTCGTTTGAGGGTACCCTCAAAGCTATTATCCATTGATTATTTTTGAAAAAGGTAAACAGTTTTAATGCTGTTTTAATGCATTCTTCAATCTCTATTGAGTGACAAAAATGAGATTTGATGGAAACTTTAGGCTTTTTTATGGTGTGCTTTTTAGATTTAAAATTGCTTGAGGGAGTAATGGAGCTGTTGGTACCGTAGACATCATTTCTATCGATTATCTAAAAAAAGAAGGAGGTTTTCAATGCTGTTCAAATGCCCCTCCTGCCATATACTTGAGCGACAGAATGATTTTAGGTAGCCAATTTTGGAACTTATTACAAACGTCATTTGAATTCTGAAACATGTTTTAAATAAAACATAGTGGAGGAATGGGTCTTTCCTACCCTCATACCCATCTTACATCGATTATTTTAAATACTTTTAAAAGGTTTTTAATACTGTTTAATGACATTTTTATCCATTTTAAGCGGTAAAATTGTATTTAAATGGCCATTTTGGACCTTTAATGGGTGCCATTTTGAGTTTAGAATAAGAAAATGGCATAATTTAAGGTCAAAATTGTAATCCATATGTTTCTTTCTCTTAATTTGTAAACTTTTCAATTCAAATATGCTTGTTTTTATCGATTTCATGAATATATTCTATTTAGCGGCCATTTTGAATCTAAAATATGCATTTGACATAATTCAATTTCTAAACATGTATTTGCTATTGTTAAAGACACCATTACACAATGATAATGTTGCATATTAAGTTGTTTAAAAGGGTTGCTGTAAGCAGATTATAGCAAATATATGCTATTTTGGCGGCCATTTTGTTTTTCTCATTTTTCCCATACTTCCCAAGGGTTGATTTTGGTAAACTTTTTTGTATATTATTTCTTACACCTTAAGCAAACGTATAGTAGAAGTTTCATTTCTGTTCTAATCATTTTGACCTTTCAAGCAAATTTCAATTGATTTTACTGGACTACCAGTGATATTTTCCATAGTGCATGAACAAAGGGGTTATAACTAATAATATCACATTGATTCCCTGCCAATACTGCAAACTGGGATGAACAAAATTTAGAATTTTCTAAATCTAATTATTTCTAGTAATATATGTATACAGGGTGTCCCAGAAGAAAAACTTACAATTAATCTCTGTGTGTAATTTTCTTGGGTTTAACAGATAGTCAGAAAGTATGTAATTTGCATTTGATTGCATTTTATAGCCCGTGAATTAAACTTTCAGATACCGTTTGTTTCATTTCAATCGGTAGTGTAGAACAAAAGTAATGTTTTATCAAATATTTAGGTGGATTTTTGTCTGGTCCAGTTTTAGATTATTAACCTTAAAGTAAGAGTGTAAAATTTGGTCACCTTGGAAAATTTATCGTATCTGTCTTATTTTCACATCACATTTGTTCATTTTTTAATACATATAAAAGAGAGTATGGACATAATAATTAGTAAACATTGTTACCGTTGAGTGAGCAGATCAATGACAATACCCAATAGAACTTCATTCAAGGGGAAATTACAAAATCGTGAAATTGGACCAGAAAATTTTACACCCAAATATTTGACAAAGCATAACTTTTATTGTACATTACTGATTGAAATGAAACAAACAGTATCAAAAAGTTCAATTCTTGGGCTATAAAATGCATCCATTGTATACTTTCTATCTATCCGTTAAACTCAAGCAAATTAAGATCAAAGATTGTAAGGTTCTTTCTGGGACACCCTGTATATGGAAAGGAGAAAAAGAACAGTTTGCGAAGGTGCATGCGCTTGCCAATTTGAAGTTGCAGTAAAACGTTACCTGCATTTGCAAAACGGTATACTGACAATTTGGTAACCATGTTGTACCAGAGAGGTACAAAATTTTAAATGGTCAATGGATGCAATTTCTTGAATAGGCACTGTTAGAAGTTTGTACAAAATAGGCAGATAATCGGCAGTTTGCTGTTCGTAGTCAGTCATACATAGTATTATAGCCCAAAATCAGTAGATGATCACTTGAGTGCAAGAAAGTCTTATCTGCAATGGCTGTCATTTTTAATATTATGTATCTTTTAGAATGCAAAAACCACTTGAAATTTAGATCCGATATTATCATAATTGCAGGAGCTACATACCTATATTAAGTAATGCAAATTAATGAAAAATGGCAGCTATTGAAAATACAACTTTTTTGCTCTCACAAGATGACTTGATATTACTGATGTATGTGCAACTAGAAAAGGAATGAAACTAGTTGTTACAGATGAATAGCAATTCTTGAGTATACATGAAAAGTACCTTAACAATTTTTCCAAGAAAAATGTTGTGTATAATTGTTACCATTGTTCCTGCTAAGGACTTAAGAGTAGTGTCAGTGACCAATCTTTAAAAGAGTGGCAAATTTAACTCTTATGAAGAGTGAAGAATAACTCGAAATTTCACTCTTTTCTAGTGAAACCCTCATTTCACTTGAAAAGATCAAGTGAAATGTCACTCTTTTCGAGTACTCCAAGAAAGAGTGACCGTTCACTGTTTTTTTTTTCATTTTAGAGTGATAGCTGGAGAATGGATCAGGTTACCGTGGGGTCAGGGGTTCGAATCCCAGGGGGAACCAGAAACTTTGGTATGATGTATTAGGATAATTTTTAAAGATGTGAGGGTTAGGGTTAATGAAGGCTTACTTGAAAAGGGTATGTTTTTCAGACTTAGATTTGGACATGTTTAGGATCATGAAAACATGACAAAATACTTGTTTAGGGTATAATATGAACAAAGGATAATAACTTGTTTAGGGTCCATTTTGAAAGGCCATGTATGAGCATGGTGTCCACCTTGCAATGACAGTGAACCCCCACTTTAAAACACCAGTAGTGTTTGATTTCACGAAATTGATTGGAAATATGAAATATGTCTGTATATTTTGAAGAAAATATAGGGCTTACTGATCTTTGAATGAGTTTATATCATTTATACATTTTACTCCCTAATAACCTTTGATGGACCATAACTTCTGGAAATCGAGTGAATTAGTTCATATAGTGCCATTTTAATCCTTATAAGGCCAAAAAAAAAGAACTCTGTCTCAGCTTACTGAAGGTCAAAACCCTAAGCGATATGCGGGGTTTTTTTATAGTAAAAAAGGGCTACGTGAATGCGGAAATACCCCCTAATTTATTTATTTTTTGCATTTTTTGGCCACTATTTTTTTTTTCGCGACCGCTTCGCAGCCATTTATGTAACTTTTTTTCTCTCGATGTAAGAAAAAAAAAAGAAAAAAGCAAAAAATCTCATTAAACCTAAAAAAAAGAAATGCGGTAAAATTTTTTTTGGCCTAACTTGGTCTTTGCAAATATTTAATTTGTGAAAACGATCGACAAGAGGCTGCATTTATGTCTTTTGGGGATGGACTGTCATAATTGTCATTCTGGACTTAATTGGATCAGTACTTTTTTGCCTGGGCTGAACAGTGTGGACTTCAGTGTTGAATTCTAGTATTCAAATAATCCAACATCTACTTTTCATTACATAATATCTATGACATGTAATTTTACAACACACGACACATTACATACAACAACACATATCAACATCACTTTCAGGAACTACAAAGTTTATTCAACAATAATTCATTCATAACCATATTCAAAATAGAACAAGTGCAACCTTTCATAAAGACTTTCTTACAAAAATAATATAGGTAATCTAATAAATAAACGAATGAGTTGATCAAATTGTGTGACATGTCAACAAGATTTGTCTGTAGTCACGGTGTAGCCCAGCAGAAACAATACTTACTTAACAATACATAATGGCTCACCCCAAAAGGGGGACTTTGCAGATGATATGAATTTTGATTTTTCATTTCATCTGTTGCAGCATTTTCTAAGCATTTAAAGGAGCTTGGTCCGATTTTTCAAAATTTAGTTTTCATGGTCATATGAAAGATGACCACTCAAAAGGTCTTAATTTCAAATTTCAGCTTATTCAGTCAAATGATTTTTATTTTATTGGTAGTTTTGTATTTCAGAGTTTCCTATACGTTACTGTATGTTATTTTCATATATATCTCCAAAACGGAACATAACTCAGCCGTGAAATTTCACATGGGTTATGAGAAAAATATGAGCAATATTTTGATACCAAAATCTCAACAAGTTTGAAAAAAAGTTGGGGCAATCGGCAAATTTTACAACAGAAAATCTGCTGGAAATTCTATTATTTTCTTTATTTTTTGCTGCCTATTTTCACCTGTTTCTTGAAAAGTGTTTGGTCACACTTCGGGTGAGTCATCACATATACACAGCAAAATACATCAAATAATGCCACCAGCTTTTAACTGGATTGCAGTAACATGCAGTGTGGTTAACAAGACATCAAGGTAACTTTATCATCAGGTTAACCCCATATAGTGCTGCTGAACAGAATAGCATATTTACTAATTTCAAGGTTAGGATCCATAATTCCCCCCCCCCCCCCCCCGGGTACCTTTTACACGCCTGACCTAATGCCCATGACACACTAGCAAGATGCCGCTAGCGTCTAGCTAGACACTAGCAGAGATGTTAAGGTTCAAATTATTTAAAACTTGTTAGCGTCTGGTTAGTGTCTTCAAAGCAAACGTACACGCTAGAGGCTTCTTGCTAGTATATCATGGGCTTAAGCTTTCCCTGATAAAAAATGTGATAACAGACGTAGGCGGTGGAAGCGAGAGGGGGATACAGACATGTCCTCTCCTAAATTTTACGTGGAGGGGATGGTCCCTCTCAAAAAAAGAAGAAAGAAAAGGAAATGAATTGCCCCTCACACTTCAAACTACTGACACGAATTTCGCACATTCAATTTCCCGGCCCCTTGTTTGATAATTTAAATGTGAAAAAAGGGGGGCTTTGCGCCAATTTTAAAATATTATTCAATTTTCAGTCAAAATTGGACATTTTTGAGCAAATTTTAAGATTTTAAAATAACTTTTAGATAAAATCTGCTGATTTGACAAGATTTTTTTGTGACAATATATAAATTCAGTAATTTTTCCTTCGACCAAAGTTTTTTAAAAAAAAAAAAAAAAATAGCTGTTCCTCCCTTACATGTTCACCTTCCACCGCCACTGATAACAGATTACCTGAATGGGAGTATGAAAATAAAATTGAAATCTGAAAGGGGAACTTATGTGACCCTAGGAGCACATCTCTAGATCACGTTACTTGGGAAGTTCTTCCCTGTTGTCCTGGCTATGGAAATGTTGCCATGCATATATGTCAACTATGGTCAAAGGCTAAACCATGGTCCATATTCAAAATGGGGAATAGCTTTATTCCAGAAACAACTTTTTATTTCCTCCATTGGTGATGTAATTTGGTATTCACAAACAAAGAATAAAGATAATTATTCCATGGTTTAGTTATCCCAGGCTTTATAAAATCTAATTAGTTCAAAGGTTGATTTCACTAAACCTTAAAATGCGTCGTTAACCCATCGTAAGTCCAAAAACCATCGTTAGATACGACCACTTCTTGACCGCCCGCAACGTTAACAAAGGGTCGATTTTTCTAATCCATAATTCATATACATTACTGGGTACATTACAATGCGGTGAACACTTATGAAGGTGAACCCTTCGTAGCTACGATGCATCGTAAATGTAAGTGAAATCGACCCCAGGACTCTACCTTTATTCCAAGAATGACTAACCCTTGTGAATACAGGCCACTGATTTTTATTTTTACAAAGTTCTGCATATGCTCGATGTGAAATTGCACAAAAATAGTTCACCATTTGCTGAAGTTGGAGTTGCCTGCGCTCACAAGACAAAGCTGAATTATGTGTGAACAACTATCATTTCAGCACAACTATGTTTCATTATTTCTGTTCAATTTCTTGAGCATCAAGTAAAGACTGATGATTATAATAAACCTGCAATGAAATAAGATAATCACACTACTTAATAACTTTTTGTTCTTTCTATAAAACACAGCAATCTGAACCATCCATCATATCCATTGTTTCATATACCTATGAGGGGTGCTCTGGCAAAATGAGCAGAACGTGGTGATTAAAGATTTTGAAGAAATGGGCACTAGAGTAAAAATATGGAGAAAAGATCAAATTTTGTTTTTTGACATAAAATGCATTCATGGCATGCATATGTGTTAATTTAACTGCTGGGAAGTGCAATTAATCAAGGTTAATTGATCGCATTTTGCTTTTGCTATCATACACTAAAATAAAACTTTAAAATTGATTTTTGACAAATTTATACTGCCAGATGTTGAGTGGACTGCCATTTATTTCGATCTCTAATTGAAGACTAGAGAAAGAAATAACATATCATTCGAAAGCTGAGACTATGGAGAATTAAAATAATATCATAAACTCAATTTTGAAAATCACGACTTTCTGCTCATTTTGCCAGAGCACCCCTCCTATATCCTGAGTATGCTACACATATATGCGATAATGAAAAGACACGATGCACTATGTGATACACTCAAGGAATTTTATAGGGGAATCAGGATATGCCGCCATCTTGTGTTGCTCATGGAGCAGAGTTATTTTACTTTGGGATTTATTCGGAGTTTGGCCCAATATCCATGCAGATCGCGTAAATATACAGCGTGTGCATTTTGTTTCATGCGCAAACCGTGTCTGTGTATCAAGTAGCATGTATTACAGCTTGCTCTGATCAAAGTAACCCCATTTTGCTGCTAATCTGTTGCAAATACTCTCGAAGCGAGGCACACGGAGCCGTATAATGCCTGAAGTACAATAACTCACCCTCCATGAGCGACAATCCAAGATGATTTACACGGCGGTGAAATCAAAATGGCGGCGAGTGCCGTTTCCCCATTTTAAATTCCTTGGATACAATGCGGAGTGCAACTGGACGTAATTAATGAATGCGTAAAAGTTACCTACTGACTAATCAAATTATCCATTTCAATGTACACTTAACGCAGAGTGTATGAACAATTGATACTGAAACAGTTGATGTGTCTGAAACCATGCGTCTAGTTTCACAAGTCAACTCACACAAATAAAAAAAATAGTCTTGATGGATAATTTCTCATAATTTTGATCATGAGTAGCTGTTATCAGTTATATTTAAATGTCCAAGGGGGCCACTTATAAACTTTCACATGTGTCTGTACGACTGCTGAAAAATATACCCCTTTTCTCCAAAAATGCATGAAATTGCTACCCTTTTTCAAAGTCCTTGCTGACCATGACTATGCGTGAAAAAGGTACCATTTCCCATTGACTTCTGCTCAGTGATGACAACACATATATCCCGAGTGGCCCCACTGGGTTAAATGCACTGTAAACACATCACAATATCATCAATTTACACCCACATCTTGCCACTTTACAACATTATGAAGTATTTCCTGTGTCAAATCCTCACACAAGGAAAAATTTCCACACTGGATATATGAGAGGCATCTGCCACTTCTCACCACAGTGGCATCTGCAACTTCTCTTCACAGTGGCATCTGCAACTTTTCGCCACAGTTACATCTGGGAGAGGTTGTAGACAGATGCAACAGTGGCATCTCAGTGGTATAAACTTATTCTGTCGGACACAGTTGTTGAATTTTGTGTACTCAGTCCTTGTTACTGGCGTGAAACTTACTGTGCGATGTCTTTGGAGTGAACCAATATTTCCACAATATTGTCTGCTCTGATTCATAAATATTTACTTACAATAAAGGATGAAAGACACATTTTTGAACAATATATCAAACAAAGGGGTTGATTCAAAAATTAATTTAGCTGAAAATGTAAATTTTGTAGACATTTTCATTGACCTCCAATGCAATGTTTCACGCCAGGGAGTAACATGGAACAACCTCATTAGACCAATCAGAGGATAGGATTCTAGTCTGTGACATCAGTGCGTCCAACAGAATAGTGGCAAATTACATTAACATCATTACAAAATACATACTCATATAGTTACTGTTATATACGTTATATTTCATATCACACACTTAATTCACATTTACACAATGATATCAGGCCAAGAACTTTGTCCCAGGTTCCCGTGCATATAGGGTTACAAATTCGCATTTTACTGCAATTCTTTTTCAAGAGATTTTTTGAGGTTTAAAAAAAAAATTTAACATGGAGAGAAAAAACAAAGAATAGAATTCGGCCGCGAGGTGGCGGAAAACAATGACCTAAAAATGTAATTGTAAAAAAAATCTGTGTAGCCCATAGCTTTTTTCAATTAATAGAGCTTGTTTTTTTAAGCCTAACGAACCTGAAAACAAGAGTTTTTTGTTTTTTTTGGGTGGGGGAGGGAGGGGCCTTATAGGCTTCACAAAAAAATATGACATTTAGGGACGGTAGCATGAGTCAACACCATAGATTTAGACAGGACATACCGTAATGTGAGAGCAAGAAAGTTTGTATCTGCAATGGCTGCCATATTTAACTTTATCACTTGTATGTGAAAAATCATCAAAATTCCCTCTTCATATGTATGGCAGTGGCTTTGAGGTGTCACCTGAAGAACCATTTCAAGAGCCAATGACCCAAGACTGGACATTATATAGTGTGCAAGGCAAATTTATCACCTTCACCTTGTTTAGGCTTTCGCCAAGGAAACCCAACTTGGTACTTGGTATCAAGTAAGCTAAATAAGGAAGCTTATCTTCAACAGGGCTCCAAGATGTTTTTTAAATTCAGTTCTGAATGCAGGAGGAAGACCGGAGTACCCGGAGAAAAACCTGCGGAAGCATGCAAGGACTGAAAACCAAATGCACATAAAGCGCCGGGCGCGGGACTCGAACCCGGGACCTATTGGTACAAGGCGAGGGACCTACCGCTGCGCCAACCCGTTAATGGCAGCTATTGCAAATGCAATTTTCTTGCACTCACATGACAAATTATCAGACTCAGCATAATTAGCATTTTTATTAAAGCCAATGATGCCCCATGTGCAAATTGAAAACATGAATACTAAGTGTAATAGTGCAATATATCCATGTTAATCAGTATCTGCACATGGCATGCTCTCACACACACAGTGAATTAACCCGGCCTATACTTTGATCAACACCAAATAGGCGGGCCTATTCACATCAATTGTGAATTGATACAGACTGAGCGTGTGTGTAGCTGAACACAGCACAACTGCAGGAGACGCAGCACGCATTGTATGACTCGTGCATCAGTATCTATGGCGCGTGTATTATGTTTACTTGCGGATGTAGAGGAGCCTCATAATGCCAGCCTACAATGTATTTAGTGTTGATCAAAGTATAATTTGAGCCCATTGACTGACAATAACAATAAATTAGAGATGCAGTTTTCGCATTCTAATGTCTCCCCTCTAAATCTACCTTCTGTCTACAATGTACGAGGGGTGTTCTAGAAGTTTGTGGCTTGAAGTAGAAGGAGATAAGCTGTGCCAATTTTCATTTTCTGTTCGCCAATATAACATTTTTCTTTTTTTGGCCTTAGGCCTACAGATCTGCATATCAAGACAGAGATAAGATAAAATAATCTTGAATCTTGATATCACATAGATGTTTAAGAAAATATGTCAACACAGCGTCCCCTCTAAATTTAAGCTAGGATCAATACCTTGACCAATTCTCAAAACGTTTCATTTTTTAGCAAAAATTAATGCTTCTGGGGTTAAAATCACTAAATCCATCGCAAATGTCAATACCAATTTTCATCACAAAAGCTGAAATTGATTGTAATTTAGTGCGATCAATTTAGGGAAACCAATTTTACTATTACGATGCAATTAAATTTTTCAGCACATAGTTTGGTGAGTGCGATGGATATTGTGCAGGTACTATTTAGCAGACGTAAATAAAATAAATCCATCGCAGATATAAACAGGAGATGATAATTTATAGATATGCTGTCTTGCATAACAGTCCAATGGAAGTTTTAAATATTCTGAGTGAACAAATGATGTATTTTTAGCAGTACCAGTGACGATCCTCTGCGCATCTCTTTTTCATTTCTAACACAATTTGCTTTGAATGAATTAATATTTGTGCGATGGATTTACGATTATCTATGTGCAGTATAGGATATTGTGCCTCATATGTTAAACCACGAATATTAAACTATTAATTGTACTGTACAGTGATCTTTGTGAAACTCAAAATTCAATGCACGCGATATTTGCGATGACTGTGCAATGAATTTGAGTTTGTGAGTGATTCAGCATTATCTTAGCGGAATGACTTAGTGAAATAGGCCCCAGATTGAAAACTGTCTGGTCATGGTCAACACAGAAAAGCACATTTTATCATTTCCAAAACCAATGTTTCAACATTGTGAGCTCATATTTACCACAAATTGTGTTAAACCCCTTACAGTTAACACTGGTCAGAGACTTTGCAACCATGGTAACCGGTAAACAGCTACTAGTCTAAATCTAAATAATCACTGAGTTGTATCACACGTCATATGCTAGAAATGCACGCAGGTACTTTGGTATAGGTAGCGACTTGATATACTTGAGTCTGGTCATTCCTAGGCACTGACGTATTGTAATGCGACTCTGAGACTGCAAACTCATAGGCACATCTGAAACCATTCAAAGAAAAAATAAAAGTTACAATTA
>JXSR01S004097.1:30177-58365 GCA_000969725.1 Ophiothrix spiculata
CCTCTAACCCTACCTAACCGATGACAACCACTAAACCTAGGCAAATGGAATGCTGGAAGGAGAAGAACTAGAAAAAGAAGAAAAATGAGCTATGGAAGGTAGAGGTCGCTCGTTCCTCACTCTGGTAATCCACAAGAAAAACCAGTCCACCACCATCGGTAAAGAAGTATAATTTTCTCCAATATTCCTCAAAATAATAGAAAATCTACTTGTAAGTTATATTACTATAAACATTTTCTATCGATTAAAGTAAAAAAAATGTAGGTAAAAATAAGTGGGAAGAATCTAGGCCAGTCCCTTTAAAAGGAATAACCTACACATCGGGATATTAAGATCCGAATTATCTTAGTCGAAATTTAAGTCAGAAGATGACTGCAAATAGCTCACAATATGTTCCTTTTAACATCAAGATACTTGTTTGTACTATATTTCAACCATGTATTACAACCACAAAAAATTAACGATTCACCAAAGTGCAGTATTGGTAGAATTGCGCCGTTCTATTGCCATTGAATAAGAAAATTAAGTCAAAAAGACACAATCCTGCACCTCACTATACCGTCGGCAGTAGACGTTGATATTTTAACATTAGCTGGTAATATATCATGCAGATTAGTTCGAAATAATGTTTTCATGAGGGTATGTCTCTCATTCTTTTAAGTTCACAGCAGATCTACGAAATAAGACTTTACTTCCCAGAAATCTTTCAAAGCATATTTTGTTAATATTTGTAATAAATGCAAATGAGTTATTGGAATTTCATTTCATTTCTTGTGAGCTGCTCGCTTTGATCTCTGAGGAAATTAATAACAATTTTATAAAACCAAAATGTCCAAGCTCTTTTTGAAAGAAATTATCTACGGTATTCATTTCCATTTTAACTGCAGATGAGAAGTTTGTAATTTCTTCTCATATGAGTTGCTTGAATGGATCTCTCTTGTGAATCTAAAACACCAATGCAACCTTTGCCGTATTATCAAATTGCTAGATATGGATACACATTAAAAGAGAGGAAAGGATTAAAAGTACATAAATTAAAAACCCCTCATTTTAAAAAATACATAACAAGGCATTTTGTTAGTTTTCATTTTAATTACAAGAGAATATTTTGTAAGTTCCTCTGGTTTTTGTGTTACTTGCTATGTCTTGCTTTCTTTAAGAATGTTGAGAGAAGGAAAAAATATACAGTGTCGTAGTACTTGACTGTTGGAAAACAAAGTGAGAATATTTAACAAATAGAGAAAGGTGAGATTGAAATATTGAATCTAGATCTAGCGCATTTAAGGTGCTCAATTTTACTTGGACATCATCATTAAAGTATTTAAGTTCGATCCAACATAACATGCTGTAGATCCTATAGAATAGACATCAATACACACATTGATTCCCTGGGTTTAATTGATTGGAAATCCAATTGTTTCAGCATCAAGATTTCAATGAGAGCTAAGAGGACGGGTTGCCGCAGGGTTTCTTTCCTTGCCTTTCACTACTGCGGCCGAGGTCTATTCCCAGTAGGACCTAGGTTGTACGTGAATTTGGTTGTCGATCCATACTCGCCCTAGCAGATTTTCTCTGAGCACTTCGGTTTCCTCTTGCATCTAAAATTAAAAATTCTTTTTCAATTTTCTGTCTTTTTCAATACGGAGGCGCCCCTTGAATTTAATGCATTTGCACTATTGTGATTAGCCTGGATCTCCACCGAATGTTATAAATAAGATTTCAACCATTGTTTTGCTTGATTGAATCTCTCAGCTCAGAGCTGCAAAGTTGTCTGACTCTTTATCAAATGCACATTAGTAAGGTCATATAACAGACCAAGTTAATGTAAATTAGTTAACCAATCGCAAAGTACGTTCACTTTATCCAATGTATATCAGCAACGGCGTTTCCTTTATTTGTCATTGAAAGACTCAAACTGAACATTCCCCACCCCAACCCTCCCCGAAAAAAAAATAATAAAGACATTTAGAGCCAATATACAGGCTTGACATTAAATATGGAATATATTTTTTCCATTGGTTTCCATCTTGAATAATCTGCCATATCTCGGTATATGAAAACTCCAGAAATGTGTAATTCTTCATATTTGTAGATGTACATGTTAACTTTGAGCTAAGATCCTTTTTGTGTATACCAAGGTGACACAGAAAAAATGGGGAATTTGTAAGCACAAAAACCTCTAAAAATTGGGTCCAAACTCGTGCACCAGAATACGAAATTACGGAAATCAAATTTGCCGTAGTTTATTCAATACCTAACCTGGACGCTTGAAATTTTACAAAGTTATGTTATATATTGTTGGTTACAAATCATGACCAAACACTGTTTGCTTTGTCATCCATAAGAATCGTACGGCACATGGACTCTCCATGCGGACATTCCTATAGTGATTGAAGAGTTTGGACAGGTGTATCAGCCCAAGTATCAAGCACAGCGTAAAGTTACTCATGTACATGGTGGTTTGATATAACGTGTTGTTCATCGATGTGTTACTTCAGCCGAGAAGTCCTCAATAGAGTTCATATCTGAAGATCTTACAGACAGGGCAAGTGTCCAACACCATGATCTTTCATAAAACAAGCTCGTATTAAGAACATTTGTAAACTCTCACTTTATTCAAAGTAACGATCATGCTAGGAAACCCCTGGAGAAAATATCTTGACCAAACACCTTTCCCAGCAATGCTTTGACTGAGCTACAGATCAATTTTCATTTTAAGTCCCATCAATGAGATAACGTTGTCTTCAGAGCTTAGACTAAATTCGAAATAAACTGCCAATATGGACGCATCAGGGGCGCAGATGTACAGAGAAGGGTTATACTGAAGCGTGCATGCTATCAACAATGTATCAAGAAGAAGGTTACATTGCCTTCTGGATGCTTAACATGCAGGTGGAAAATCGGCCCTGATCACCTTGGAAGGCAGCTTCCATCAGCACCAGTAAAGATGCATTCTAGAAGCATTGATAATGTCATTGGCTAGAGACTTCTTCGGAAACAATTTGGTGCTACACTTTGACAACTTTCGCCTCTGTCGTGCTCGAATAATCCGGACTTTCCTGGAAGATCAGGGTGTTGAGTTATTTCCTTGTCCGGTAAGATCTTCGGATATTAATCGTTATGAAAACATTAGGGTTAAGAAACACAATGGATTAACAGCATGTTATATTGATCCGACGAGGTGAAAAGGTGTTGTGGTGCTGTGTTTGGTGCTTTGGCTGAGATACCCATAAAACTCTCCGATAACAAATGGAAAGCATGTCATGGAGAGTCTTGACGTTTTACGCTTCTCAATGAGAACAGAGGAAATATTGATTGATCAGAAATTATCACTAACACTGTGTTAATCAACCCTGTAGAATTTCACATCTCTAAGTAACGTATGAAAGAAAATATGGCAAATTCATTTTCCTTTGTTTAATATTTTAGTGTACGGCTTTGGACCTAATTTTCTGAGTTATTTTTACCTTCAAGTTTCTCATTGTTTCTGTGTCACTTCAGTGAGCTTGAAAGTACCCTTGGTTTGAAGTTTATAAGTGTAGTTACAAACATGAGAAAGCACAAGTCTCCAACATTGTTACATACAGAGATATGGCGGGTTACTCAATATGGATACCAACAGAAAAAATATATTCCATATTTAATGTCAAGTCTGTAGTAAATATACCAATAAAATAATTTTCTATCTATAAATCTTTAGAGTCTTTCATTTCACAATGGTTTTCTGATGCTCAGTGGTAAAATGATGCATGTCTATGTCATCGATAAACTCTACTTCAAACATCATCATGATCATTTAAATAAAAAAAAAACCAACACATGTATTTGCATCGTTTTGTCTTCATGTCTTGGATCAAAAAATTAATATAAAGTTTCTAAATTTTAAGTTTAAATTCAACATTTGAAATTTCTCAGCTTGTGTGATAAAAATGGTAGGTGGATGATACCTTCCTATGTAAGACAAGCTATCTTATTACATGCATTAACTAATCTACGGTATATGTGTACACTTTCAAATTCTTCAATCTTTTTTGGTTTTTAAGTTGAAACTCCTCTAGGGTAAGATATACAGGTTAATGGCACAACATCCAACAAGAAGTTTATCAGCACTATAAAATCATTAAAATAAAAAGCATCTTGTAGGGACCGACCAACTACATTTTTCATGTTTGTAGATTTTCAATAGTGCAGTAGTATATGCAGATTATACAACGTCTATACGAACATGCTAATGCATTAAACCAGGTCCAAAGGTAGAATTTTATTTTTAGGGGATGCTGGATTTTAAAAGTGAACATTTTGGACGCACTATTTGTGTTTTTAGTAGGTTTGTAAAAGTACATTGTTGAATGTAGAAGTATACCACTTGACATTTAGCTACCATGTATTAATCAGACATGACTTCTGCGATGTATTAATCAGATATGACTTCCCCAACAAACCGATAAAAATACAAGAAATATCACTTTCCTTAATAAATAAGTTCACGTTTTACAAAAAGAGAACCTCAAATTCTTCGTCTATTCTTTATTTCGAAGGCAAAACCCGAGAGGTAACACTGCAAAATTTGACATATAGCGATTACCTTAGAATCCATTTAATATATATAGCGCTAAATGACTCTACTTAATCACAACATGAAGTTTCGTTGAGTACTGTTTACAGAATATATGCATTTCAATCTAATATTCTTTATCAGAAAGCAATTAATCTGTATAAAAAAAGACGCTTAGTATATTGACATAAATAAGACATAAGAGTCAACAGGACTTTATAGTTGTAGTTTCGGTGACAAAGTAATTATGTCGTTTTAAGTGACAATTCGGAAACATTGTTGTCTATATTTTCTTGTCTCTTTCAATGAAAATCACAAGGATGTTGCAGAAAAGAAAGCATGTTTGTTAAAATTCTGAAATAGAAACAGTGATCTAATTTCGCTACTCTGCTTATATTTAGGTATTAGTTATAAAACAATATGCAATAAAACATGAAATACTGCAACATGAGTATTATAGAGTTTGTAAAAATCGCATCGGTAAGTTTAAATATCAACCGACTTCTAAACAACACACTGAAAACCTAAACTGGTCAGTGTGACTAACTTTAAGCTAGTCCAGACGGTACACATCTAGACTAGCTTTAAGTTAGTCTGTATTGCTGGACTAACAAGGATGATTAACTTAGCCCAGTCCAGCATGCTGGACTAGTCTCATTTTACTTGCTTGACTAGTTTTAAGTTAGTCTGTTGACCAGCTTGACGTTAGTCCAGCAAGCTGGACTAGTTTAGGCTAGTCGCTTGACTAGTTACTGACTAGTTTTAAGTTAGTCCAGACGGTACACATCTTGACTAACTTAACGTTAGTCAAGCAGACATTGACTAACGATACGTTAGTCAAGCGGGACTAGGCAACGTTAGGCAAGCTAGTCGAGCACGCCAGTGCACATGCATGTACGATAACAAGCTTTTAAGCTTAATCCACGATGTATATATAGCTAATTCGTCAATAATGTTGAGAGAGGTTTAAGAGTGACATATGACCAAAATAGTCCGTGAGCTGCATATAATCAAATGTTATGATTCACGATACATCAGTACATAATGGTGATATTTATGAGGTCAAACAACGGCACGATGTTTTACATGTCTGTGCTGTCCACCATGTTGCCATCAATGACTCCACCTGACCGTGCTCAGCCTGACTAACTTAAGCTAGTCAAGCCAGCTTGACCAACTTGAAGTTGGTCAAGCTCTTTGGTACTGTCAAGCTAGTCAAGCTCTCAGTCTGGCAAACTCGTCAAGCAAGGTTTTGCACATTAGTCAAGTGGGCTTGACTAGTTTACAAGCTAGTCAAGCAGGCTTGACTAGTTTAAAGCTAGTCAAGCCTGACTTGACCAACGTCAAACTAATCAGGCAAGCTGGACTAACCTGCCTGACTAGTTTTAAGTTAGTCAAGCAGCTGCTTGACTAGTTAAAGTTTTCAGTGTACTTCTTCCGATTGCTATTCATACAATTTATTATTATTATCTACTTTTTCTTGAATTTTAATCTACTAAGACATTCTTTTCGTGTAGCAAGATTCCCTTACTTTAAATGTCAGTTACAAAATATGAATACCGTATCCTTGAAAAGTTTTTTCTTCGTCGTTAATGTATCATTGGATGTTTCTGAGTTCATTATTCAGCATGTTCAGGCAAGTTTCAAATGTTTAACGTTTTGTTTAAATACTGATTTCTGTTACCAAACGCTGACACTGGCAAGCTTTTTCTCAAACATATGGCTCTTATTGTTCCCTTTTATGTATTTAATCCATACGAGCAAAAAAACAAAAAAACATTTTTGAATACTTTATAAGATTAGTTTAAAATAATTGTTGAAAATTAGTATGCTTAGAGTTGTCTTGCATTATATAGAAGATTAGCCCATTGAACGCTATGAAACTAATGGACGCACTAAAATACCCATGATTTACGGCAGTTTGCTATTGAATTCCTTACCTGTTGATATTCACTTAAATTAATTGGAGATGAAGTGAAACGAGCGTGAAAGCAGTTAAAAGGTAAAAAATAAAATGCTATCCAATGAAAGAATACAATTCTAAATTAAAATGCATTAGCACACAATTGTTACAAAAGAAACCGCAGCGAATCTTACACGTTGAAATTAATTTCAGATATTCTCTCACTTTATTATTGGTTTTGCTCATATGAAGTGTATCTGTGGTTGAGGTTATATGCTTTTATTTAATGAAACAAAAATATGATACCTCAGTGGTCTTTAGAGAAACGTGAGATATTAATCAAATTCTTTCGAACTTGTTAATTTAATTCCCTGGCTATATTTCAACTATGGATTTCACATGGTCAGATGTAAGAGTGTTTTGGCCGTTGTAAAATAGTTATGTTTCTCATTGTGAGGGTGTAATCTTACCAACGTAAATTTTCTTTTGTTCAGATCTTGCTTCAGAGATTGTGTCAAGTGTTTCAAATATAGAATCAGTATAAACAGCGTTTTAATTGAATGTTGTTATTTGAACATGGCGTAGCTTGTAACCTGCAAAATTTTGTTTCGAAGCATTTAAACTGATTTTATATTCATAATTCGCTGAAGTTTCATTTGGCAAGCAACGCTGTCAAGATTTTCAATGAGGTCCGAGTCTTTTACATCAACTCAAACTTTTCCATTGACTTAAAATTTCATTGTTTAAAAACCGAATTTATAAATTTAAAAGGGTGCTGATAAAGGCCTTCTATCGACGGGACTATAAGTTTTTGCGCGCTTTTTGTGTGTGTCTCAAACGCGCTTTTTAGGATCCATCACGAATTTTCTCGATTTTCACCAAAACGCTTTTTACAATGTAAATTCACCTATAAACTAACAAGAATTGATCGTAAATTCATTATTATATAAATGTCGGCTAAACCTAGAAGACTTCTCAAGCTTCCAAAAAAATTTAAGAATGTAATTAATAACATACAAATCACCTTTCCAAGACTTTCGATCTACTTTTTGACAATTTGCAGCCAAAAAGTAATGTATGAAATGGAACGACATATTTGGAAGCTTATTTAGACATGCATCGTTTTTATTGCATTCTTTTTCGTATTCTTGGTTGACTAATACACTCCGTTATCAGAAGTATTGCAACATAGCATAAATCCTGGTGTTTGCGAGTATAACTAGTCCATAGTTAATATTTGATTTCTTATTTAGCGGAGCAATGTTACCAATGTGTATTGTTCAATGCAATAAAACAGTCCCCTTAGCTTTTTTAGTCCATTAAAAATTTGTGTTGCTTTCAAAATGGCGACGTTATGAGAGATACTGAATGAAGATCTCAAGCACATTGTAGCCCTGAGAACCGAAGGAATCCGTTTTTTGTTATATGGCTGTGCGGTTTTATTTTTTGCTGCCAAATGATTTCTGGAATTGCTAGACGTCGGGGGATTCTTGTAATGCATATAACTCGCGTATAAGCAGTCGTCCATGAAAGACTGCACATATGGAAAATCATCAATCATATTGCAAAAATAGGCTTTTGCCATTTTACCCATTGGTCTTTTTGGTCGCTCAGTACTGCCTAGAAAGTGAAAATACCTGCGTATAATTATTCTCGAAGGAGTATTTAAGGATTGTAGACTCATATATGTAGAGTAACGAAAGGAAAGCAGTTGACAACGCTTGTACACGGGCAGTGAAGAGTTGGGATAGCGAATTTGCCGAGGAATGTGACAGCGGCCTTGAATTGACGCCATATTGTTTTCATTAAGGAGTGTGGGTCTAATTGAGTTTTGATAATCAAAGAATAAGTATTTTGAGTTTTAAATATGACGGCTACGACCAATGTAACCTTTCTTTGATGACAAAAATTGGTGAATAACTCATGGTTTGAATTTCATTGGTTTGTATTGATTCGAAAAACGTGCGACAATTGACGGGAATATCGTTAACATCCAATTTATTGTCATTCTCAGTAAACCAATGTTAAAGTATTTTAGAAACATGTCAACAGTTTGTAAATTACCACTTATCGTTCTTGAAAATAACGTCACACTCGACTGCACGCAGAATTTTTATGACAGGATATTCGAAAAAGGCGTTAGCAGTATCAATCTAAATGCACATGCGCATTACGCAAATCTGAAGTAAGACACGTGAGATAACATTAACCTACGAGTCTTGTATAACAAACATTTCAAGAGACATGAGTTGATTAATTTAACATCTGATCCTCGGCAGATATCAGCTCTAGAAGAATTGCTTATTCTGAGTGGCATTGTAGAAGTGAGCAGTCGATATCATTAAATTGCATGGCTAGCCCCCTAGTTATTGAAATAAGTGTCAATTCATCAAAATAATTAAAGAAAAGAAACATGAAAACAACTTTATAAAGATATCATTATAACTAGCATAACAGTGTTTTCAAACCAACGTTTTGAAAAACGTTATTTAAATTTTGAGCTAAAACCACAGTCGACGATGTTGCAATACTTTAGATTAGTGTGTGTAGGATTAATTTGGGGTTGTGCATTTTCGCGCTTTTTACCTGTTCCTTCTCGCATTTTCACACTTTTCAAAAAATCCAATCGCACTTTTTGTCGTTTAAAATCGCGCCAAGTCCCGGTGATTACCATAAGGATATCCATAACGTGAATCATGAAAGGGGAAGACAAAGGAACATCAATTATAACAAATGCAATCATAATTTAGCATGAACCTTGAAATACTTTATTTTTCTTAAATTCTCCTTTTAACATATTTAATGAAAAAGATTTCAGAACAAATCTAAGATACAATTTTACTAGATTTTAAACAAATGAAAGAACATTAATTAAGGTACTGTTTTATTGCAGAGTATGTCTCAACAGACATTTATTCAAGAATCTGCCTCGAAGCTTATACTTAATGTTACATTAAAATGTGCCGACGAATTCTTTTTAATTTCCTGCCGTGTCTTCTGGGATACTATCGTTGAACCTCTGTCATGTCTATTGCAAATCATTACATTTGTCGATATCAATCAGATTTGTTTAAAGTACATTCACTCTTTCGAAGGCATCGTTAAAGCTCGTATTAAATTAATTTTAGAATTTTAGTGTTACAATAGAAATGAGACAGAAGGAAAATAAATGTCTGGAACACTTATTTTGTAAGTTGCAGTGAACGTAAAATAACGACTGGATTTACAGGTTTCTGTTTATTTGTACTAATTCACATCTGCCAGGCAAGAAAAACAAGAAGTAGTGTTTTTGAAAACGTTATATCTTCTTTCCAACAACCTAGTTTGGACACTCTGTGCACAAGCACAACTATATATCAAGGTATTATGCTTGGAAGGCGGTAGTTTTGTTTTTTCACGGTTAGAGCATGCTATGAATTGAAACCACTTAAATTAGTTAAGAAAACGAGACGAAAACCCTCAAGACAAGCTAGTAGTGACCTTGAAAATTCCAACAGAAATGTGACTGCAGGTGTGAGAAGAGAGATGTGCCGCGGTACTTTATTACTTCTGTTTTTCAAGGTACCTATATACCTCTAGTCCCCTGTGAACTTTTTGTTAATTTAAAGACAATTTATTGTACGCTGTGAAACACAATAACATCCTGTTTACGGCATTTTACCATTGAACTTCTTTCCAATCTGTGAATTATCAGCCGTTGGTTTAAAAGTCATGTAACATTAACTGTGAAAAGATGTAAAAGGTACCAAACAAAGTGAAATCTAATATTTAACACTAACTTTTAATGGATTACAAAAAAAAAAAAGAAAAAAAAAAAGAAAGAATAGAACAAAAACAACAAACAAACAATAAATCAATCAATTAAATCGCAGCGCATTTCAATGTCTTGTCTCGTGAAATTAATTTAAGATTATTCTCTCATTCCTCTGGGTGAGTTTTTCTGATTTTATGTAGTGAAATGAATATTTGATATCTGAGTGGTATTTAGACTCAAAGGCCCGCACGTGATATGATAATCGGATTTTGTGCAACTGGTAAACACAAATCCCCCGAACTATGCCTTTTCCAGTGAAATTGTCTTTAAACTGTGTTCTGATATTCATCAATCTTTAAAATGAACATTTATTTGTCAAATGTTATGTAAGTTATTAGAAATGAAGCTTACAAAGTTTCCTATCAAGATGGTACTCCATCATGGACTATTATGTTTTATAAACTCGCTTGGAATCTACTATATATGAAGATCTTTATAAATGTATAATAACATTATTTAAGTTATACAATACGTCTCTGCAGACACATATCCAAGAATCTGTCTAAGTGTATGTGCAATGTTGCATTTATGTGCCGACAAATGTCCTGCCGTGTCTTTTGGGAAACTGTCGGTTAGATATCTAAGCTGCAATATTTGAAATTGTGTTGGTATCGATTATTGAAAGTGCATTCACCTTTCAAGTGATGTTGTATAAAGGCCGATCTAGAGTATTTAACACACAGAATATTCGATACAACTAATGGGCTAAAGAATTAGAACAAATATTTGAATATTTGATGATGAAAAATCAATATAATACGTACTATTTTTATTCGCTTTTGCATCGAGAAATAGTCGTTATTACATGGATTTATACATGAATTTTAATTGAATAACGAATACATTTTTGTACGAAAACTTATGCAGAATATTCTATACAAAAAACACTCTAAATTAAGGCCACAAATTGTATGCCTTACAAATGTCAAATTCTACTTTTTTCCGCTTTGTATATTTTGGTGCATTTTGAAAAAAAAAATATATATATAAATCTTAAAAGAAAGTGATCAAACTCTCGGCCTGCAAATACCCGATCAAAAATTCAAATTGGTAAATCAGTAGGGCGGTTTAACTTTATTTTGTTTATTTGAAGGGCAATTTATTTTGAATTGTATTTCTTTCTTTTCAAATTTTATTTATTTTTTCTTTTCCCAGGCATATTTCATCGTGTATGTTTTTTTTTAGTTTTTTTCAGAAATAGATTTTCCGCTTTACATCCCAATTTCTACGAAGTTTCGCAGAAAAACCACAACGCGGAAAACTTTGGGCCTTACTCTAAACTCGGCCGTACTAGTAGATATTATGATATATATAGTTGAATATTGATTGCGCTTGTACATGTCTCGTTATCATAGTTTAATTTTAAATCACATCGGCTGAGCAAGACATTGAATATAATTATTAATCCCCTTTGAATTCTTGAAATTGACAGCAAGGGTTATGTTTGATCTTCAAATAGAGCTTATAAAACACTTAACCAAGTTCTTGGAAATTACACCAGGTGCTATGCTCGTATTATATCGTAAATCTCATTAACCAACAGTAAATTGCTTAGCATTGAATCTTTACGGCAATGCTCTCAATAATTACTCGCGGTGATGAAGTTTGTCAGCTGTAAAATGCCTGATGCCATGATGAAAAAATAAACATCATTAAAAAAGGGTTACATAAGAGACCCACTTCATGTAATGACTGCAATGTTTAACTATGGTCACTAGACGAACGGTCGCAAGCCAAAAAAAAAAAACCACCAAAAAACACACCTTTAGTTTTCAGAAACATACAATTTCTGAAGTTGTCAAATCTTTGTGTTGGACAATGATAGAAACTACATGAGGTACCTTGATCTAATATTTGGAAGGTTGTGCATCAATTATTTCTGAATAGTAGACTAATTTACATCAAATTTGCATACAGATATGTGTATTGGAAAGTTTGCTTTTGACGGGCTTTACTTGAAAACAAAAAATATTATTCCAATTTTTTTTTGATACAAGTTTTAGATGTACACAAATTATTTATGAGTTTTAAAGTGTAAGAAAATCATTAGTTTTACGTTTGAATTAACCTCTCTTTCCTAATTTGACATGTTTCTACGTTTAGAACAACTTTCTTTTCATTTTTAGCAACATTATAGCAGATATTTATTAATTTTTGACAATATAATAACATGGAATGTTTTCTACAATCTGTGTAAATTTCAATGAAAATAATAAAGGAATAAACGAGTTACACATCGAAATCAGTATTGGTGTCATTTAAAACCTGCGCCCGTTTCTGCAGAGTAATTTTACAATTAAAGTCGTAAATCAAATCAATCTGTGACCGTCACTCCTAAATTTTCACTTTTTAAAATATTTGCAAAGACCATGCTAAAAGGATTAAAATGACACCTCAATAAACTTCACTTGATTTACAGAAGTCAGGTTATGGTCCGTCAAAGGTTGTCAGGGAGTAAAATGTATAACTGAGACAAACGCGTTCAAAGATTCGTAAACCCTATTTTTCTGTTGATCATGTTGATGCCTGAAAATATACAGCTTGGTTTAGAAAACAGGAGTAACATAAAACGTGAAAAAACAACACCCAAACTCTACCGCTTTATTGGATATTTGTAGGAATAAACAACATATTCACATAAAAACTTAAAACAGATCGAATCGCACCTCTTTTAAGGATGATAAAATGTAAACGGGATACTTAATGTGTCCAACATGTAATAAAGAAAAGAAGTGGGCTGTTTAGAGTTACATGAAAATGATCCACATGCTTTTAGAAAAATTAAGGACACTCCCTCCAGCACTTTAGCTATACACCGGTATTTTGGAATGAGAACAACGGATCAATTTGTCTCAGCCGTACAATGTAAATCGCTGCCAGCAGAAGTTGATAATTCATATTAGCGGGTATTATGTAGGTTAGTTGGAAATTAAGTTTCCAGAGGTGTCTCATTCTAGTAAAGTTCACAAGATCATGGATCCTGTAATGTTGTCGTTGTTGTTCTGCGTAATCTATACCTCGGTGCATAGCTGTCACAAAGATAATAATAAAATGTCTTGGAGATATATAATATAGCAATACACTTACCAGATAAATTATGACAAAGAATAAAATATTCTTTTTAATAGAGCTGATGTTTTTTAACTTAGGCAGGCAGTTTGAAAGTAACAGTCAGAAATTCAAATATGGGTTAGCCTAAGCCCATTTTAGAGGCGACTTATAATTGAATTTCCCTTAGAAATGCAATATATAACTATCAACAAAAATTAGAGGGAGGATGTTTATACAACACTTTAATATAATGTATACTCCGTTAAATTAAACAAATTGAAAACATGGTTTAAAATGAGAAAAATAAAGAACATTAAAATTACACCCACGCATCCACACACCCACTGTGAAAGGAGAAAGATAACAACATTGCGCATGCAAAGCTCTTGTGTTCCTGGTACTTGCCTGTACTCGAAAGGCATAGCTTAAATTATCATTAAAGTATTACATGGACTGGTTATATTTGATATGACGTATAATCCTATGGAGTAGAATTCGATGCACACGTAATTCTTTAGTTTATCAACACTTGCACAATTTCATCATATGGATGTTTTCATCATTTAATTGATTGGAAATCCAAATGTTTTAGCATCAATATTTGAATGTAAGTTAGGATTTCAATGATTATTTCCCGTGATTTAATCTGTCATCCGCAAGCAAACAAAGTTTGTCTGACACATTTATTTAATGAACATTAACAAAGGTCACATAACAGACCCAGTTTATGAAATGAGTTCGAGTTAGATAAAATTGAATCGCCACAAAGTACATTTACTCTCTCTGCTTAATTCAAGCAGAACAACAAAATGAATTTTGACTTTTATGCCAGGGCTCTCTATAAAGTATCTCCTCAGAGCATAACACCACAAATATCCCAAAATGATTTTATATAACATATTTACCTAATGTTCTAACAGTTGATTGTTGTGTACATTTTACTTTACCGAAAATTTTGGTGTTTCAACTAAGCCTTCCTAATTTGACGGTTCTAATGTATGTAATCAGAGAATGTATTCTAATGATTTAGTTAATCTACACGTGTATGTCATATAACATGATGAGTTTGGATTATTTTACTTGGAGACAAAGAGCCGTCACTTCATACGTTATGTTTTTTCTTCATTCTTCTATTCTGCTTTAAAATGTAACTGGCCTAACATATTGGGAGGGCAAATGGTAAATGTTTAAAATTTAGATTCGTTTTCTAACATGATACAAATAATGGAACATATTTCAAGTTCAGAAGTGAATCAAAGTAAAATATTCACAAATAGAGTTTGTCTAGTTTATGTCATATATCTATTTTTTCACTTGTCATTAGCCTGCTGTGATCTCTTTTTTTGCAACATTATTCACAATTGACAAATATCTAGTGCAGTCACATTTTACAGGGGATTTAGGGTATCCATTTGACTGAGTACTGCCTTGTTAGAGGAAAGAGGAAACAAAATGCGTCTTAACATTCATTATGACGCCAAAACAGCAGTTGAAAAAAGGAGCCAGGTAAATAATGACTGCACTATACCATATTCCTGATACCCGGTACTCGTCTCTATACTTGGAAAGACACATTAGTTTTATAAACGGTCGTTGAAGTGTTTAATGGACTGCTTATATTTGATCTGACATATAGGATGATGAATCCCACGGAAAGAATTCGATGCACACCTAATTCCTTGGATTACTTTCATTTTCTATAATTTCATTATGTGCACGTTTTTATTATTTAGCTGATATGGAATGCAGTAGTTTTACTAGTTTGCATCAATATTTTAATGTACGATGAGATTTCAATAATTATTTCCCGTTATTAAATCTGTCAAGTGAAAGCAAAGTTGCCTGACACATTTATTTAATGGATCACATATTTAAGGTCACATAACAGATCCAATTCAAATGAGTTCTAGTAAAGATAAAATTGAATCGGTCATAAAGTTCATTCACTTTCTCAGGTGTATTCTTTTATTCAAGTTATAGGGAAGAGTGAGGCCCGGGCCGGGTAAATGAGGCCACCTCTTCGTTCTTAGCTTACTGTTTAGGATTGCCAGACTAAATGGTTTACTCTTTGTGTATAATCAGACATTAAGGGCCAAGAGGAGCACAAACCCTGAGGTACCTCAGAATTGACATTTTGAAAGTAGCATGCCCACTTTAGAAAGTTGAGTACTGTATCTCCCATATAATGTATATTAATTTTCATCTTAGTTTATTTGTGTAAGGCACTATTGTGAAGGTCAGTTACTACTTTCCCTACTCTTCTCGGATAGCATATTTAACTATTTAGCATATTCTCCAGATGCAATGGCAGAAGCAGTTGAGGCAATCAAAGAAGGCAGTGTGGAACTCAAGCTAGAATGTTGGGGGGACGGGTTGGTGCAGCGTTTCTGCCCTCGCCTTTCACCGCTGCGGCCCGGGTTTGATTCCCGGTCGGACCTAGGTTGTACGTGAATTTGGTTGTCGATCCATACTCGTCCTCGCAGGTTTTCTCCGAGCACTTCGGTTTCCTCCTGCATCTAAAATCGAAAATTTATTTCCAATATTCTGTCTTTCACACCACGGAGGCGTCCCTTGAATTTAATGCATTTGCACTATTGGGATTAGCCTGGCTTTCAGCCGAATGTTATATTTAGATATTTGGGATGAAATATACAGTTCTTCAAAAATGCTGTAGGTCAATATTTCCAGATCTAGAGTCCTTGACCTCAAAACAGCTAGAAGATGAAATTGCAAGATGCCTTTGTGTCTTAACCGATTTGGTCTTGGTAAAGGAAAGGTAAAACGGACGGTCTGTATTTTACAGGTCGGAGTGCCCATCTCTCTTACGAAGCGATTGGGCCAGACTTCACATTTTTTTAAATATTTGAGATGAGGGGTTCGCCACACCTCCTTCCTTGCGAGTCTGTAACCTTCCTAGCATTGAAGAAAGCCGGTACCCATTTGACACCTGGGTGGAGAGGAGCACATTAGGGTAAGTATCTTGCTGAAGGATACTACACGCGCCGCCCACCGGATTCGAACCAACGACTCTCAATGCCAAGTGATTAACAGTCGAGGACTTATTCGCAAGGCCACGCATGTCTTGGTATTGTTACGGTCAAAGATTTGACCAAGGCCAAAATCACCTTACGGGTTCTTAAATGAAACAAAATAAATACACTGAAATGTATTTTATAATCTGAAAACTTTCTTAGAACTTTAATATTTGTTTTTGGTTTAACTTACAAATTTGCTTGGTGTCTTAAAATATTACTTTTAAATAACTTACAGATACCGCTGCGAAATCCGCGCAATCCTATGATATTTCACAAAGTTTATATTCCACGAAATCAAATGACGATTTCCAAACAATTGTCCAACAATTACAACGAAGCTCCACTTGGCTTAAAAGCTGAATCCAACGCACATAATCCACTCGGAAACTAAATATTAAAATAACAATTTGTCTTTAATTCTCCATCCGTTGTACTCCAACTATCGTTATCTCCAATCTCCATCCAAAGATTAACTAGTAAACTCCACTCAGCTGTAAAACTCCGTCCACCAAAATCAGCTCCTCCAGAATTTCTCAAGCTGTTCCAAAGTCAATTCCACTTTATCAGTATAACTGCAACTTGTCAAAATCCATCCACACAAAACAGCGTCCATTTCACTTCTGCCAAAATCTCACACGGCACAGCCCAAGTTTCTACATTTTTTCAAAATTCCCCCACGATGTCATTATTATTTAACACACTGGGAATTTCCCATCTAGTATATTTACAATGCAAGATACATACAAACACCCAATATAGTAATTGGAATTCCCAAAGTGCCGGGCTAAAGATGATCTGATCAATGATCTAATTATGGAAATTTCACCATCTAGCATCTGATTGGTACTTTAATTTATGCAAATATGATAGGTTTATGCAATCATGCCTATTGTTACAAAATTGGAAATTACCCTAGATTGCAATATCTCACACTGAAAAGTCCTTTTTGAAAAAATTCCCTTACTGTTGCAATTAAAGATTTAAGTAATTAAAACTTCTCTAATTAAACAATTAATTAATCAACAAAAACAAATAATTCAGCTGTACTATGCGGAAACCTGCAACTTACAAACACCATTTTGTGTCTAGAAACTAACTGGTATCAGTGGTTCCTGAACAGACGTGCAACATAGTAATTGATTACTATTACATTAATTTTGAAAACTGTATCAGCTTATATCTGATTTATGATTGTATCAAACCAATTTGAACAAATTTATTTTAAATATGTTAGCACAAAAACATTTGTTAGTGAGGGGCCTCATTTACCCCATTTCAGTGGGGCAAACGAGGCTATGCAGCAACATCATTTAATGCTCATTAATATGTAAATTACGGTGAGTAGTTTGGACATTTCTGACTGATAATGTAGCACTACTGTAGACCCACGTATAGACACCTAACTTTGTATCTGTTGCTTTTTATTGGAACCATAAAAAGGGCCCTCATTTTCCCATTTTCCCAAACATCAAAAATGATTTTAGTTTTCAAATTTAGCTTTCAATAAACTCTCACCCTAGAACCAAAATTCTAAAAGTACCACAAAGGGATTCTGTTTCTTTGGTCTGAACTTTTATTTATAGTACAATTCGATGCCTAAAGAGATAATTCTTTGTTAATTGGAATTTTCATATAATAAAAATATTGGCTTTTATTACTTTTCCTTTTTCCTAGAAATCTGCTAAGACAATTCTTATCTAAACTTCAGAAGAGTTATTTGTTTTCTTCTTCAAAAGAGTTATTTGTCTTCTATCCGTTTGCCTGTTAACTCTCTTGTTACATATACAGATACAAAAATGGGTTTGAACATTTATTATAATGCCTAAGTGACAGTACAGTTAGAGAAAGAAGACATTTATATAATGATTGCACTTGCAAGCCTCTCATATTTCTGGTACTTGTCTCTGATCACCGTAATAGTGTTTAATGGACTGGTTATTTGATCTGACATTAATAGACAAATCAAATCTTATTGAAACGACATTAACGCACACATAATTTTTAATTATTCAATATTTTCAACAATTTCATCATGTGGATGTTTTTATCATTTATTGGTTTGAAATCCGGTAGTCTTAGCATCAAGATTTGAATGTAAGGTGGGATTTCAATAATGATTTCCTGTGAATTAATCTGTCAACCGCAAGCAAACGAAGCTTCCTCGGGGGGGGGGGGGGGGTCCCACCCCCCTGTGATTTTGAACTTGGGACTATACTCAAGTATAGTGTTGCAGGCATAGCGCGACCACAATTTTTCAAAAGAATCCCTTAAGGGTGATTGTTTCTGAAGCCAAATATACCCCTTTTCACCCATTCACACCCTAAATCGGGAATTTACCGTTACCGTTTTAACACTTGAGTTTGAAAAAGTACCCTATTTCTTGAAAATGAGCTAAAATGGCTTTTTTTGATACCCTAAAAGGTAAAACAACCCTAATTCACACTTTTCTTGGTCACGCTATGCCTGCAGCATTATACTTGAGTGCCCCCCGGGCGAACTTGCCTGACTCTTGTTTTACGAAGATTAATACGATCACATAACAGACACAGTTCAAGTAGTGAATTAGAGTTTAGATCAAACTGAGTCGACCATGTTAAAGTACATTCACTTTCACATGTATTTTCTTTATTTAAGCTGAACAACGAAAAATATTTAAGTTTTAAACTCTAACCCTAAAGCGAAAATATCAGAAGTACGACATACAAACTGATTCTATATATCGTATTATTTATTAATGGTTTCCTGATTTTTCGAGTGCACTAGAAATTTTATAACAACATAAAATTATACCAAGGCAGATTGTATGTATATTTTGAATTCCCGAAATTTCAAGTGCTTCAATTGAGCATACTGAATTTTACAGGTTGTGTGATGCTTACTTATGAAATCAGAGAATTTAATCTAATTATTTAGGTAAATATGCAGATATGGACTTATCTTATCTTAAGAGAATTTGAAAAGTTGGAAGATATCAACTTATCAGATGACAATGCGGACTAATGTCACACTTTAGTATTCCTAGTTGGCTCAATGATAGTTACCTTTTAAATTTTATGAGAAATTATTTTCTTGCCAGATGCACATAAAATAACTATGCCGTGATAGATTTATAAATCAGAAGAGGCTTTTCTTTTTGAGTTACTACTCACCGATAAATATTTGCACAATAAAACGACTAGATCATTGAGTGAACTTTCATTCTTTTGAAGATTTATTCTTATCCCTCCCAGATCATTACGAGCGAACTATTCATAATAGTAAAGAGTTCACTCTTTCCTAGAGTGAATAACTATCACTCTTTCTTGAGAGTGAACTTCATTCTAAAAGATTGGTCACTCATATGGCTCTTTCTAAGAGTGAAATTTCACTCTTTAAGAGTGGTTTTTCACTCTTTCACAATAAGAGTGTAATATACACTTATATTACGTCACCTCCAATCTTGTTGATAATGAAATATTTCTTAGGACCGTTAGAAAATGTCCCGTGTTCCGTTTACAGCTCATACAGGGCCCTGTAAGATAAAGAGTTGGTACCTTCCCTGGGTGCAATGCCCTTCAAGTTAGCTCAAATTGTACTTGGAATGTTAGCAATCTAAACGCAGGTCAGTAATACAAATACTAGTGTTGCATCAAATTATTTATCGATGGTCTTTTTAATATACCATTAACAAATAACTGTATTCTTGTTACCCACTTTACCAATGTGAAGTGGATGAATGACCCCTTTTGCATCTCTTACCACAGAAGATGATGTTACTTGCTATAACCTACTTTTGGTGTATGTTGCGGTTATGTAAGGCTGTCTGATGACATTCACTCCAGGTACATCAACATCGGTTTCATTAAAGGCTCATTCTCCGATAAACCGTGCAACTTTGGTTAGAGAAATCAAAATGTGTGGTTCGTATCTGTTGCGACGTGACAGTCACATACGGGTTTTTTGATATTAATATCCTTGTAAATCATTACTGTAAATATATAATTCTATATAACATATATGTTATTCAAGACTGAAGTTTACTTGATAAATCTAATGCGGAATCATCCATCAACATATTGATTTTCACACTTTGTTATCGATTTTAGAATTTGGTTCGTATCTGTTTGCAATATTGGCGACATGATTTAAAAAGCTATTATGTCATATTAAATACTTAATATAATTAAACTTTATATGTCATTACTAATACCTATTACGGGCTATTAAAAAATATGCATTGCGTTTGAAATGCCCGAATATTTTAGGAACGGGGCCACATAAAACGTAAAAAGTATGGCTGGCGACATGGGGAAAAGTAACGATTTTGCATTTTCAGATTAATCGTTATCTACTTTCCTGGCATGCTAAAATGTTTAGCTTCACACATGTTACTAATGTGACTTTAATGTATTAACTAGATCACTCAAATTATTTGTAATAGGCTTAACAACGCTAAACTAGTAACACGAACATGAGCGACACCAAAACGGCAAAGTTGCACGCTTTATCTGAGAATGAGCCTAAAGCTATTTCTGATTATTGCAATAATCATCTGCAAGGAGAACGACCCTGTAAGGGACAGGGATGATTAATGTGGTAAAAATGAAGACATGAGTAATATCAAAAGTAGCAAGAGAAACATTTTGAAGAAACTGACAGCAATATTTTCGTATAACAGACGGGACATCCGCCTGGGGTTCATCAGTGACATCATGTTATCGTGTGATTATGATGAACAAGAAGACAAGATTACCCTTCAGTTTGTACAGAAAATCATATGCTGCAACTGATTGGTTTTCATTCAGTCTCTTTGGCAATGATGTATTTCTTATAGATGTTCATTCACAACTCATACAAGGTCATATAGACAAGAGCTGATACCTAGAGATTCTTGACATTTGGTTAATAAGCATGATAAGTGTTCATCATGTGTTACTCATCGGCAAGTGAAAATAACATACGCACCCGTTTACTGGATTGCTCAATACATCATTAGTTGCCTGCATAATGTTCAAACATCGCCATCACTTTGATGACACACTGTTTTTGAGACTATTATTTTTAATCAGGTTGGTTCTCTATCGTTCCTATGCTATTTTTTTACAAAACAAACATTGAAAAACTTATTTTGAAAGGTTTTGGATTGTCAAAAAACCTTTGAAATGAAATGTATCAAGTAATAAGAATCTTTATATACAATAATGAGTTTATATAAACAAGTAATAAATGTGTAATTCGTGTAATGAAATGAATATTTTCATTCGATGAAAAAAGAAATGTTTCATTAAACACGGCTGTGTCTCGTATTTTATTTTTCATCTCATAAAAATATTCTTACTATTTCACTCATAACATGCTACGGTACCAATAAATTGATGGTGATTTGGAGAATGTGCCTCCCCAGCTCCAAACAGCCGTGAAGTCGGCAAACTTATATGTTGCCCAACAATAGAAAATAACAACCAATGCAGAGGATGCAATTTAGGTAGGTATACTTTATCAGATTTACAATATTTATGCATTCTCCAAAACACCTTTTATTTAAAATCTTTTATTTAAAAAATTGAACTGAATTATGAAAAAATCAACATCTTAAAACAACTACACAAAAGTACAAGCATAATTGCTTGTTGGCTTTTGGATGCGTTTATATTAGTTTCATATTTTAGCCATCAGAAACATGACCCTAACTCATGACCCGACCCTACCTCACCAAACATAACCCTAAACCTAGCGCTAAAATTTTGGATGGGACCATTGTAATCCCAACATAAACTTTACAGATATTTAAAAATGTTGGAATGAAAAGAGGCTGACTTTACGGATGGTTTGAGATGGACAGTTACGATATGTAATGTCGTTCACTTAGCGTAGAATTGTTAAACATAATCAAATGGGTCATTGCAATCTCAAATGTCAAATGTTACATGTTCTTGACCTTCAATTCGAATGAGCTTTGGATGTCTTCCAGGTATGCAGAAGCCCTTGAAGATAATTAAAGCTCATTCAAATTCAAGGGCAGGATCGTGTAACATTTTGGTAACGTTTGTGACATTTGAGATTGGAATGACCCAAATACAGTTCAACAAAGCAAAAGCCCGTCGATATTGATGTTCTTCTTGAGCCACCAGTAAGAAATAACTTCATCTTTGTTACCTCCTTTTCCAAAATAAAATGGGCGAATGACCCTTCTGCATCCCATAGTAATAGTCTTACAATAATATACCGTGCATGGTTGTTAACCTACTTGTGGTTTATATTGCGGTTATGTAAGACTGTCTGCCGACATTCACTCCAGGTATGTCAGCATCAGTTTCATTATGTTATTTCTGATTATTGCAATGATCATCTACAAGGAGAACGACCCTGTATGAGGCAGGATGGTTTATGTTCATAAAGTGAAGAGGAGAAAATAGGAAAGCAACTGACAGCAATAGACTGATATCCATCTAGGATGCATCGGTGACATAATGTTATTAAAATGAATTTGTAAAAGGTGATTACCCGTCAGTTGATTCAGAAGTTCATATTTCAGCAAGCTGGTGTTCGACGCGATACATGCGAACAAACTTAGAGTGCGTACTGTGTATCCAATCTGGTTGGAAATGGATCAGTTCTTAAACAGATTAAGATCTGTACTCCTTTTACAACTCCTGAAGGTTTGAATCCATCTTAAGGCAACAATTTTCGCATGTGATGTAATAAATCAACAGCGCAGATTGGTTCAAGCGTCTGATAAAGGAACAAAACACATTGGCTTCGATGCTCTAACTGCAAGCAGAGCCAATGATAGGAAAGCAACTGCCAGCAATATATGTATACTAACATCCAGCTCGGGTGTTTTGGTGACATCATGTTATTAAAACGATTATGAACAAGGGGATTGCTCTTTAGTTTGCTTAGGAGTTCTCTCATTTTTAGCAGGTATTATTCGAGATACACCTATGAAACTATGGAACAAAATGAGAACCGAATGTCTTAATAGTATACCTTACATAACCAAGGTTACCTTAAATCACCCTGTTGATATGTTCATAGTTCCATCAATTCCGTTGCTCGATATCACTCAATGAAAATACGGTACGTATTCTACGAGCAAAGACTGAATCAGACATAGCATATTGCAATGTCGGCGATGAAATTGATGGAAGTCTCATTGCACCACTAAAATGATGTAATGTTTTGTTGCGGACCGGACTGACATAGATAAAGTCATTTGTCAGTTTTCGTTGGGCATTGCTTTGGGGGACACCGTGAATGGAGCAGGTAGGATGTAGCCACCTGCCTCTCTTTCATCAGTCCTCTTTTAAAGTCACCTATTTTCTTCCTTTTCAACCATGTGCCAGGAAAGTGGCAGGCCTGGCCAATCTTGACATAGCTGCTTTGTTTCAAATTTCATTATGATTGTGTTTTATTCAAATGCATAATCAATAATACAACTTGATTTCCGAATTTTTCTGGCTTGTGTTATGGTTATGTCTGACTTTTCGTAAGCATACGTGTAAATTCAATAAAAAGGATGAATCTTGCGGTTCGTGCAAAGATTATTATATATTTATAAAATGCCCGAGTCCTTAGCATCCTATTATACAAATGATACCAACACTTTGATAAAACATGCATGCAGCAATCTAAATGCAATTCAATAATACAAATACAAGTGTTACATCAAGTTATTCATCGATGGTCTTTTGGTATATATTTATATACTAGTACTGTTTTCTAGTTACCTCCTTTACCAATGTGAAATGGGTGAATGACACTTTTTGCATCTTTTACCACGGAAGATGGTGTTACTTGCAATAACCTACTTTTGGCTTATGTTGCGGTTATAATGACATTCACTCCAAGTAAATAACATCAATTTCATAAAGCTATTTCTGCTATTGCAATAATCATCTGCAATGAGAATGACCCCATAAGGGATGATTTATGTGGTGGGATGAAGATCCTGTGTCATATCAAAAGTAGCAAAAAAAATATTGAAGAAACTGACGCAATATTTTGTACTGCAGACGGGACATCCGCCTCGGGTGCATCAGTGACATCATGTTATCGTGTGATTATGATGAACAAGAAGAGAAGATTACACTTCAGTTTGTACAGAAAATCATATGCTACAACTGATTGGTCTCTTTGGCAATGATGCATTTCTTACATTGCTTATAAATTTAGATGTTCATTTACAACTCACACAGAGACAAGAGTTGATACCTCTTTTATAACTCATACAGAGTTTCTTGACATTTGATTGGTTAATAAGCGTTACTGGATTGCTCAATACATCATTAGTTGCCTGCATAATGTTCAAACATCGCCATCACTTTGATGACACACTGTTTTTGAGACTATTATTCTTAATTAGGTTGGTTCTCTATCGTTCCTACACGGTGTTTTACAAAAGAAACATTGAAAGGTTTTGACAGGTTTTGGAATGTCAGTGGTGGAGCTTCATTTATAACTTTAAAGTTATATGTAGACCATGGAAATGAAATGCATCAAGTAATTAAAATCTTTATATACAAAAATGAGTTTTATAAAGCATGTAATAAATGTTTAATTCATGTAATGTGTTACATGCCCCTGAATATGTAATTTATTATTACCATAAGTCAAACATAATATTTAAATGGCCATTAAAGAGAGTGGCACACAACCTTTGTGCTTCTACGTGCCTCTGCACGCGTCTAGAGTGATGACTCATTGCAAAACAATGCATTTAATACTTCACTTATAATTGATTGTGTACATTAAGGGGAAGTCCCTACTTGAAATAACAATAGGGCTTTTGTACAGGTGTGAAACTGAAGTGGTTTGTTTTGATGTACCTGAGACATGGGTTAGACTAGAGTGGCCAAGATAATTCTAGACCATGTTGGCTAGAATGAGGATGAAGTTTCTGGTGGATATAAATGAGTATAAAAGGAGATGCATTTTGATATATGAGGGCAGTCAGTTTTGTTAGCTATAAAGGATGCTATGTGGCTATTGGAGTTATATCATTGAGATATTTTAGAGAAGATAAAGGCAGAGTGGATGGAGTTTTGGAACTTTTTGGAGTGCTTTTATGCATAGCTATTATTGGAGAAGTTTTGATGCTAAGTCGCTGGATAGTGGATAATTTTTATATTACTGTGGACAAGGAGTTGTGAGATCGCAGAAGTGGTTTGGAGTTTTATATTGACTGATACTGAACGTTCGGAACTTTTTACTCTTGGAGCTGAGAAGAATTATCGGACATTTTTGTACTGTTTGGATCTGGATTTGTGGACATTTGCACAGATGTCATAAAGGACTTTACCGTGGAATATTATTAGCTAACTTGTTCAAGTCAGAAGCCACTCGTGAGTAAACAAAAACCGTAGATTAGATAGTTACACTGTTAAACTGTTTGTGTAAATAAATTGTTTGTTTATTTGCTAAAATCCTGAATTACAGTGTATTTATTCTTGCTTTGCTTTTAGCTCGAACCCGAAAGGTTAATTCTGACCTTGATCCTTGTTTTGGGTCGTAACAAATGAAATTAATATTTTCATTCGATGAAAAAAGAAATGTTTCTTTAAACACGACTGTGCCCCTTTGGATACAGCCGCAAAGTCGGCAAACTTATATTTTGCCCTACAGGTGAAAATAACAACTAATGAAAAGAGGCTGACTTTACGGATGGTTTGAGATGGACAGTCACGATATTTAATGTCGTTCACTTAACGTAGAATTGTTAAACATAATCAAATGGGTCATTTCAATCTCAAATGTCAAATATTACATGTTCTTGACCTTCAATTCGAATGAGCTTTGGATATCTTCCAGGTATGCAGAAGCCCTTGAAGATAATTCAAGCTCATTCAAATTCAAGGGCAGGATCGTGTAACATTTTGGTAACGTTTGTGACATTTGAGATTGGAATGACCCAAATACAGTTCAACAAAGCAAAAACCCTTCGATACTTATGTTCTTCTTGAGCCACCAGCAAGAAATAACTTCATCATTGTTACCTCATGACCCTTCTGCATCCCATAGTAATAGTCTTACAAAAATATACCGTGCATGGTTGTTAACCTACTTGTGGTTTATATTGCGGTTATGTAACACTGTCTGCCGACATTCACTCCAGGTATGTCAGTATCAGTTTCATTATGTTATTTCTGATTATTGCAATAATCATCTGCAAGGAGAACGACCCTGTATGAGGCAGGATGGTTTATGTTCATTAAGTGAACAGGAGAAAATAGGAAAGCAACTGACAGCAATAGACTGATATCCATCTAGGATGCATCGGTGACATAATGTTATTAAAATGAATTTGTAAAAGGTGATTACCCGTCAGTTGGTAAAGAAGTTCATATTTCAGCAAGCTGGTGTTGGACGCGATACACGCGAACAGACTTAGATTGCGTACCTTATCTCCAAGCTGGTTGAAAATGGATCAGTTCTTATACAGGTTAAGATGTACTGTGTTCCTTTTACAACTCATCAAGGTCTAAATCCAGCTTAAGGTAATAATTTACTCATGTGACGCAATAAACCAACAGCGCAGATTGGTTCAAGCGTCTGATAAGCAAGTGTTATAGAACGAGCCCGAAGGACGACTTCTATAACATACTTATCGAATAACCACAAGGGGATACTATAACAAGCAACTTTTGTTTGGCCAAAACGGTCTCCAGACAAGATCTTGTTATCATGGATTATAATTAGTAAGGGTCAATGTTTTTGTCCTCAGATGAGGTCAATTTCGCTTCACCTCATGGCAAGGGTTTCTAAGTCAGCCCAATTATTACATATCAGTTATCAGATAACGGTCAACCACTCCCAAATCCCTGTCTGGTTGAAATCTAAATATTGTGTAACTTTAGTCCAGCTTTGGTCTATAACGTCAGAAGAAATCTAATAATAGATGATCTATTATGAAAACTTACATTAGAGAACTTGATATAAAAACTTCTGTACTAATTGAAATTCTGGCTTACTGGAATTTCATGTAACTTATATGTTATTATATAACATTTGTTTTCTAAGCAAGGTCACCCTTCTTCCTGTTAGCCAGCCCAGGCTATATAGCTTGGTCAGATTTCTGTCTGCATGTTATATTTCAAACTCAAAGAAACATTGTTTGGGTCAAATATAGCCCTGTCAGATTTTTTATTAAAAATAGATCTTTTGTCTGGACGTGATAAATGAAACTAACATTCAACAAGTCAAAAAACAGATGGTGGCATAGAGACATGATAACTGTATACAAGGGTGTAAGATTTACCCAATCCAGTACGATAAAGGAACAAAACACAGTGGCTTCGATGCCCTAACTGCAAGCAGAGGTAATGATAGGAAATCAACTGACATCAATGTTTGTATACTGACATTCATCTCGCGTGTTTTGGTGACATCATGTTATTAAAATGATTATGAACAAGGGGATTACCGGGGGGGGGGTACACTCCCATATATTGGCACGCGTCATGCTCCTGTCGAATGACCCCCTTTTTTTTGCTCCGCTCTCACCCAATGACCCCCCTTTTCACTGAGCCCCTATTATTTTGAAAGTCAGCCATTTTTATGGTGACTCTCCACCATTGCCCTGATTTTTCGAGAACCTACACCGAATGATCCCCTTTCTTGCTTAATTTGTCGATTTTTCGAAAATTTTCCGAAAATTTCGAAGATCAGCGATTTCGCAAATATCAAAAAAATTAGGCTTATTTTATTCAAAAACTTTTTTTCGCTTTTGCCAACAAATCGCTCGAAATGACCCCATTTTTTTACCGAATGACCCCCTATTTTGCGATGTATTTCTCACCTATTGCCCCTACATTTCGAGAGCCGGTAGGAGCAGGTACGTCACTTTCATATT
>JXSR01S004097.1:63238-79404 GCA_000969725.1 Ophiothrix spiculata
TCTAACATCTAGTACTAGCACTGTGTTTAAGTGGAGTCATTTAGTGCTATATTTAGTGTTCAGCAAACAGTGTGTTATGGTCAAAGATTTAAAATTTCCGAGGTCAAAATCACCTGACGGGTTCTTAAATAAAACAAATAAATACATCGTTAATATAAAAAACTTTCTAAACAATTTAATTCAGGTTCTTAGCTCAATTCACAATAGTTTCTTTGTTTTCTTACATGCATTTTAATACTTTACAGAATTCTCTGTTAAATCTGCGCGATTATAAGACATTTCAAAAGTATATATATACGTATATAATCTGCTTGCATTATAGTCCGATAAATTCAGTCTCTGAAGCACAGAGATCTTGATGTTTCATGAGTCCTGGAATCCAAGTGGCAAAAGTTAACTCCAAAACGCTCCTCACAAAATCCAAAGGAGATTTCAACACAATCATCCAGCAGTAACATCAATATTCTTCTCGGCTTTATAAAAAATAAAGCGTTGTTGGTATGAAGTCATCCACTTTTGATAATAGATATGTAGGCCTATAACATACTGCCCGTCGTTTATTCTCCAATATTGCTAATTGCCAAATGCCCGATTTTGCCCGTTTGCCTTTACATGACAAATAAAGTTCTCTCTGCAGGGGTATAAACCGATACGCGTCAAAAAGAAAATAAAAGTTCACAACTATAGTTTACAACTAAAATACAAAGTTGATTTCACCAACATGGTGTAGTTCTTACTTCGGGAGAACGCTCCCTCAGGAAAGTACCTCGGCCAAAAGAAACAGCCTTTCAAAATGATGACCTTTTTAATAATGAAATGGTACGCAGTTATCATTAACTATATATAAGAAATTAAACATTATGATTTGTGACTTGTGTGAGTCAAGATTTACTTTCTTTTTTTGAAGTACTATGGATTCAGATATTCTGTAAACAGTAGATACTTAATGTGACTTCGTATAATATAATTTGTGATTGAGTAGAGTTATTTAGTGCTGTACATACCGGGAGTGCCGGAAAGAATTTGATTCACATACAGTGCCTTGCTTCTTCATTTTATTCAAATCTTTTTTAAGGTATGCTTTTCCATTAGGCACAATGTAGAATTTTAAAAAAGTATTTTACCTTTTCTTTTGTTTCCACGATCTCAGCAGATACACAAAGGAGTAAAATTGCCTTATTTCCATCCGAAGATTTGTTCTTCTAAAATTCTTGCAAAAATAGTATTATGAAACCATCTACGTGTTAATTTGCTCGTGTATGACACGTAACACCATTACCACAGAGTAACTGAGTTCAAAACATGGCCCAAATTAGCGTAACGTGTAACGTTATGTTGACAAAAACGAGGACATACGATTAAGAATGCTGCATGCTGCACACCTTGTACCGATAAGCGTAACACACGTCAAGGAAAAAAAATGTTACGTAAGTCAAGGGATTTGGGTTTTATCGTTGGCCGGAGAATTGAAATCCTGGCTGAAGCCCAATTTCATAGATGTGGACGAGTTCTTAAGAAGGGTAGTACTCAAGCAACCATTGATCCAGTGAGAAGAGCATTAGAAAGCGATCACGTATGAATGGACTGTTTACTGAAATGACGATAACTCGAGATTGGTTTGGTCAATTTGTGTGATTTTAAAAGTAAACTAAAGTGTTTTAATTCCAAATTGTTCCTAATTGAAAAGCTTATCTCGAAGTTTTGTTTAAAATGGGAAAACAATGCATTTAAAGTGAATCCAGTTTTTTCTTACACACCCTGTATTAAGCGGTCAGCCGTTATGTAAGAAGTTGAGGGATTCTGAACTGCCTACTCGTGTTCTACTTTTGTGCAAGTTGAAGTTAAACTGTGTTCACATTTTAAACTCCAACTTAATTACTTGCAAATGTATCATACTACTGAAACACATGGTTGAATCTTTCAGGCAAGATAAATCAAGAACCTAAACCAATCTTCATTTTGGACAAATTAACCCTTAGGATGTGTAACATGCACTTATTTATTTATGACCTTTAAATAAAACTCTCTTGCAGTAAACAGAAAGACCTTACATGTAAGTCTCACTCCTTGTGAAATATTCGATACCTATAGAGAGGGAATTCGCTATGTCGACAGAACTTTGTTTTATATCTCACATTTCTTTATACTGAAATATTTTATCTTAATTTGATTAAAGAAAAACAGAAAATCTTACCCAGACATACATTTTATATGACAAAAAAAAGGGGAAAATCATGATTATTTCACAAGTAAGATGTGTTGCAGTTTCTCCTGTAACATGTCATTAGATTTCACTTTAACTTGTGTATTTTTTCTCCTTTTTATTGTTCATTTCACTTGACTTTTAAACCAATTTAGAAACGGGAAAATGCAATAAATAGTTAAATGCCGTAAACCAAGAACACTACTAACACTTTAGCATCTCCATTAGTAAGCACCACAGTGTTCAGCTGGGCTTGTCTGCGCTGCTCGTATTAGTGCCGGATCTTTGTTAGTATCTTTGTGTTTTAACATGTTTTATTTATTAACAATTGAAAAGCGGAACGACTTTAAAAACATGTTACCAATTAAACATGAATTCCTGAACACTCTGATAAAATGTTAAAAATAGCGCTGCATCAATATCAACGACCTCTATAAATAAGTGCACATGATGGATAGGTATGCACAGTGATACATCAATTGTTGCTTAATCTCAGTGTTCCTTGTGATATCGTGTTATTACAATGGTATACGGTATGGTAACTGAGTAGTAAGTGGGTGGATTTAGGAGGCGTTGACCTTTGACCCCAAAATGGCGAAACTTCCGGTTTAAGGCATGATGGGTAAAATTCAAAATGGCGGATGGCGGGAAAATTCAAATTTGCATAAAACAAAAGTCAAGTTGAAAGTCGAGGGTCAAGGTGAAGTACAATATTGATTTTATTGATTTTATCGATTTTATGGATTTTGACCAGTTTTGAGCCTAATTAAGGGATAATAGTGGATGTTGTGCAAAAATCAAGTATGAACGAAGAGAGAGTTAGCGGAAGCGGTTAAATTTTGCGCGTTTTTGGTAAAAATTGATTAATAAACAAAGTGAAAAATTAGTATTATTATTGGGGGGAGTACGTATAATATAACATCGACCCTAGATAAACAATGTCGAGAAAAACACGTAAGAAATGCATGGAGTTCCGTCCCGTATAATATCGATCCTATGAGGGCTAAAAATAGCCACCAAAAATAGATCGATACAAATTGTCCCGAGTAGAGGATATAACATCGATCCCAGAGTACAGAGAGGCAAACAAACAATGGCGAGAAAATCGCGTAGGAAATGCATTGGGATCCGAGAACTCGATGTTTCGGGGTATTTTGAGCCTAGATGATGTTTGGCGAGAAAAACATGTTGCGGTTATGTAAGACTGTCTGATGACATTCACTCCAGGTACATCAACATCAGTTTCATAAAGCTATTTCTGATATTGCAATAATCATCTGCAAGGAGAATGACCCCGTAAGGGGCAGGGATGATTAATGTGGTGAAATGAAGATCCTGTGTCATATCAAAAGTAACAAGAGATACATAATTTTATTAAAGAAACTGCCAGCAATATTTTCGTATTACAGACGAGACATACGCCTCGGGTGCATCAGTGACATCATGTTATCGTGTGATTATGATGAACAAGAAGAGAAGATTACACTTCAGTTTGTACAGAAAATCAAATGCTACAACTAATTGGTTTTCATTCAGTCTTTGAGTCTTCAGTATTTGAAGCAAAGATATCAGTTTTGACATATGTCTTTGTGAAAAATGCAAGGAAGGATAAATCTCATGGTTCGGGCATTTCGGAAGATTTAATCTAATTTATCGATGGTCTTCTTAATATACCATTAACAAATAACTTGTTTCTGTTAACCCCTTTACCAGTGTGAAATGGGCGAAATGGTGAATGACCTCTTTTGAATCTCTTACCACGGAAGAATTATATTTCAGTCACTGTCATCATTGATCGTTGAAATAATTACCTCTTGGAGAATGGTATGGGAGCCAATATGAGATGGACAGAGAATAGTGTTGCATCAAATTATTTATCGGTGGTCTTTTTAATATACCATTAGCAAATAACTGTGTTCTTGTTACCCCCTTTAGCAGTGTGAAATGGGTGAATGACCCTTTTGCATCTCCTAGCCTACCAAGGAAGATGGTGCTACTTGCAGTAACCTACTTTTGGTTTATGTTGCGGTTATGTAAGGCTGTCTGATAACATTCACTCCAGGCACATCAACATCAGTTTCATAAAGTTACTTCTGCTATTGCAATAATCATCTGCAAGGAGATTGACCCTGTAAGGGGCAGGGATGATTAATGTGGTAAAAATGAAGACATGAGTAATATCAAAAGTAGCAAGAGAAACATTTTGAAGAAACTGACAGCAATATTTTCGTATAACAGACGAGACATACGCCTCGGGTGCATCAGTGACATCATGTTATCGTGTGATTATGATGAACAAGAAGAGAAGATTACACTTCAGTTTGTACAGTGCTACAACTGATTGGTTTTCATTCAGTGTTTGAGTCTTCAGTATTTGAAGCAAAGATATAAGTTTTGACATATGTCTTTGTGAAAAATACAAGGAAGAATAAATCTCATGGTTCGGGCATTTCGGAAGATTTAATCAAATTTATCGATGGTCTTCTTAATATACCATTAACAAATAACTTGTTTCTGTTAACCCCTTTACCAGTGTGAAATGGGCGAAATGGTGAATGACCTCTTTTGAATCTCTTACCACGGAAGAATTATATTTCAGTCACTGCACATCATCATTGATCGTTGAAATAATTACCTCTTGGAGAATGGTATGGGAGCCAATATGAGATGGACAGAGAATAGTGTTGCATCAAATTATTTATCGATGGTCTTTTTAATATACCATTAGCAAATAACTGTGTTCTTGTTACCCCCTTTAGCAGTGTGAAATGGGTGAATGACCACTTTTGAATCTCTTACCACGGAAGATGGCGTTACTTGCAATAACCTACTTTTGGTTTATGTTGCGGTTATGTAAGACTGTCTGCCGACATTCACTCCAGGTATGTCAACATCAGTTTCATTATGTTACTTCTGCTACTGCAATAATCATCTGCAAGGAGATTGACCCTGTAAGGGGCAGGGATGATTAATGTGGTGAAATGAAGATCCTGTGTCATAACAAAAGTAACAAGAGAAACATGTGAAAGAAACTGACAGCAATATTTTCGTATTACAGACGGGACATCCGCCTCGGGTGCATCAGTGACATCATGTTATCGTGTGATTATGATGAACAAGAAGAGAATATTACCCTTCAGTTTGTACAGAAAATCATATGCCACAACTGATTGGTTTTCATTCAGTCTCTTTGGCAATGATGTATTTCTTATAGATGTTCATTTACAACTCATATAAGGTCATATAGACAAGAGTTGATACAGAGATTCTTGACATTTGATTGGTTAATAAGCGTTCATCATGTTTTACTCATCGGCAAGTGCAATTGAAAATAAAATACGCACCCGTTTACTGGATTGCTCAATACATCATTAGTTGCTTGCATAATGTTCAAACATCGCCATCACTTTGATGACACGCTGTTTTACGCCGTAGGCGTTATGTATTGGATTTGGCATTTAATTTAAATGTATTGGGTGGAAATTTGTGCATACTATACTTACAAAATTTTAAATAAACTTGACAGAAACATGCTGAAGTTGTAAATACATCATGAACGTATCATAAATATGCGTTGTAGTTAAAAGGAAAAGGTAATCTACATTAAAGTAGATATGTAAGTCAATAAATTCAATATTGATAGAATTTAATTCACCCAATTGTGTGTATTATAAATCATTTCTTGGGCTACATATGGAAACATCATTCAAAACCACAAGGTTACACAAAAGAATTGCATATGTATGAGTAGAAAGTTAGACTTAACCATTTATAGATATAGGGGTGGAAACCTTGCAATTACCATTTTCATTTTAGGGGTGTAATTCAATTTGCATTTAACAAACATTCACTTTATTTGGATATTAATATGGGATTACATAATCATATAAGTTCTCAAGTATTGAAATGTTGCCAAGAGTGAAATAATTTCATTAAACAAATCCTAAATATCAAAGAAAATGACCACAATTTAATTGAGCCCATAATACTCCCCTGATAAGGTCCATCCAAGCAATCTGCATCTTACCATATAATTAGCTGACATAAAACTCAGTCATGCATTGCGGCAATATACAGTTTATGCACACCACTCTATATTGCAAATATTTGTGATGCAAAAATGTTTACTCTCTGTTATATTTTAAAAGAAATTGAGTATTTTTTGTGTTGTACCATAACATTTGCATAAAATATATTTGATCAAACTTACAGAAACAATTTTAGCTGTTTCTGACATTATAGCACATAAACTAGGAAAAAATACAGAACATGAAATAATTAGCATATTTTGTGAACAACAAACTAGTACATGTACAACATCAACATATTCCTAGGGGGCCACGTGTCATTGCAATGTGTATACCATTTTAAAATGAACCCTAAATAAGTGTTCATCCTCAGATCGTTCGAGATCGTTCACATTGTATCCTAAACCCAGATCCTGAACAAGTATTTTATCATGTTTTACCCATCCTAATATGTTAAAATCAAATCTGAAAACACAAGTACCCTTTTAAAGTAAGCCTTATATCCGTCAAGGTCTCCTTAGCTATATCGGGGGCTATATTATGTGTGCATAAAGTTGTCATCCAATTGTTCTTTTAACAACGTTTTCAGGTAAGATTCTTATTTTCATACCCTTAACAATGATTAACATTTTTATCATGCTTTTAAGTATTCTTTTATAAAGTTAGCTATATCCTAATTTCCAGATTTTTGTAATTTTCCAGTTTACTTGAGTACATCGCCCGTTCGTAAAAAAAAAACCTACACTTTTTACTTGTTTTTGTATACGACCACAGTGTCCACTTTGTATAATGACGGTGGTCCCCTGTGATAAATGGTTAATAAACATTCTTGAATGAAAGTTTTACTATTATATAATAATTTGTCAGTTATATTCAAATTGAGCACACTGACCCAAGACGTCCTTGGGCCTATGCTGTTGAATCATATCAACAAGTATTCATTTTAAACAAGAATTGTCTTCAAAAAAAGATGCCTCCAGATGAAATAAAATAATGTCTTCTTTGATATGAATAATATTTGCAGATGTTTTACTTTTTCTTTTAAGGAGCTGCGCAGAACAGAAAAGGAGAAAACAGGTTACAGCATTTTTTTCTATTTTGGTAACCATAGAATATTACTAACAGGCCTATAATATTTTAGAGGAGATGAACAAAACTAAAAAAACAACAACAGTATAATGCTCAATATTGTTCAATATGATACAATATCTAACCCTCATTAAGTCAGTTATTTTCTATAGAATATGGAAGGTTTTCAATCAGGTTCAATGAAAAGCATTGTCAAAAGTGATGTCATACTAAATCTCATAGAGAGATTTAATCAATGTGAATAAATGAGTCCTTTATATCATTGGGAATTATTCGCCAGTTTTGATTTGTCTGACATATCCTTTTGTTTTTTGGTGAGACGGCGGATTTTATTTTAAATTATGACCATATACCTGGTATCATTAACTCAAGTTTCTATTGAATTGACTAGATAATGCATACAATCTCTCAGAATGAATCGAATCGTCAACACGCCCCTAAAACTTTTAATGAAACTACAGGAATAACAAAAAATCACTATCATTGATTATCATATATTTCAAATTGGTTTTACTGATTTTGACGGATATTTGAAACTAAAACATTTTAGTCAGAAGCCCTTAATTTTGACATTAATATAAAATCCTTCTTTCAAGCCAACTATTAGGTTAGTATATTAACATTTCTCCTTTTCTGTCCCGTCCATCTCCTTAAAGGAAAAGGACATCTGAAAAATATAATTCACATTAAAGACTACATTATTTTATTTCATCCGGAGGCGTTGTCTTTTTTAAAGACAGTTCTTGTTGAGACTATTATTCTTAATCAGGTTGGTTCGCTATCGTTCCTACACGATTTTTTTACAAAACAAACATTGAAAAACTTATTTTGAAAGGCTTTGAATTGTCAGTGGTGAAGCTTTAAAGTTAAATGTAGACATTGGAAATGAAATGCATCAAATAATTAAAATCTTTATATAAAACAAGTAATAAATGTTTAATTCGTGAAATGAAATGAATATTATTTTTCATTCGATGAAAATAGAAATGTTTCATTAAACAAGGCTGTGCCTCGTTAAATGGAACATTTTATTTTTCATCTCATAAAAATATTCTTACTACACTGTTATACCGTTGGGCAATTTTTTAGCGTTGGTTAAACTATGAACAACCCAATTGTTGGGTAAATAATATTAACCAACTGTTGGTGAAATTTTACCCAATATTTGGGTAATTAGCTAAAACTTTTACCCAACAGTTAGGTAATTAGCCTACATTGTACGCAACGTTGGTAATTATTTACCCAGAAGTTGGGTTGTTCATAGTTGAACCAACGTTGGGTAAATTATTTGCCCAACGTTCTAACAGTGTATTCACTCTAAGCATGCTACGGTACCAATAAATTGATGGTGATTTGGAGACTTTGCCTTCCCAGCTCCAAACAGCCGCAAAGTTGGCAAACTTATATTTTGCCCTACAGGTGAAAATATCAACCAATGCAAAGGATGCAATTTAGATAGGTATGTTTAATCAGATTTGCAATATTTATGCATTATTCAAAATACCTTTTAAAACAGTTATTTAAAAAAATTGAATTATGAAAAAATCCACATCTTAAAACAACTGGCGTTTATATTAGTTTCATATTTTAGCTATCAGAAACATGACCCTAACTCATGACCCGACCCTACCTCACTAAACATAACCCAAATCTAACCCTAAACTTAGCGCTAAAATTTTGGATGGGACCACTGTAATCCCAACACGAACTTTACAGATATTTAAAAATGTTGGAATGAAAATAGGCTGACTTTACGGATGGTTTGAGATGGACAGTCACGATATGTAATGTCGTTCACTTAGCGTAGAATTGTTAAACATAATCAAATGGGTCATTATAATCTCAAATGTCAAATGTTACATGTTCTTGACCTTCAATTCGAATGAACTTTGGATATCTTCCAGGTATGCAGTAGCCCTTGAAGATAAATCAAGCTCATTCAAATTCAAGGGCAGGATCGTGTAACATTTTGGTAACGTTTTGTGACATTTGAGATTGGAATGACCCAAATACAGTTTAACAAAGCAAAACCCGGTCGATATTGATGTTCTTCTTGAGCCACCAGTAAGAACTAATTTCATCGTTGTTTCCTCCTTTTCCAATTATAAAATGGGTGAATGACCCTTGCATCCCATAGTAAATAGTCTTACAATAGTATACCGTGCATGGTTGTTGCCCTACTTGTGGTTTATATTGAGATTATATAAGACTGTCTGCCGACATTCACTCCAGGAATGTCAGCATCACTTTCATTATGTTATTTCTGATTATTGCAATGATCATCTGCACGGAGAATGACCTTATATTAGAGACTGGATGATTTATGTGGTGAAAATTAAGATACTTTCTTCAACTTTTCATAAAGTGAACAGAAGATAATAGGAAAGCAACTGACAGCAATATATGTATAGTGACATCCGTCTAGGATGCATCGGCGACATAATGTTTTCAAAAAGAATTTGAACAAGGTGATTACCCGTCAGTTGGTTCAGAAGTTCATATTTCAGCAAGCTGGTATTCGACGCGATACATGCGAACAGACTTAGAGTGCGTACCGTATATCCAATCTGGTTGGAAATGGATCAGTTCTTAAACAGATTAAGATCTGTACTCCTTTTACAACTCCTGAAGGTCTGAATCCATCTTAAGCCAACGATTTTCGCATGTGATGCAATAAACCAACGGCGCTGAATGGGTCAATCGTCTGATAAAGGAACAAAAACATATTGTCTTCGATGTACTAACTGCAAGCAGAGCCAATGATAGGAAAGCAACTGACAACAATATGTGAATACTAACATCCATCTCGGGTGTTTTAGTGACATCATGTTATTGAAATGATTATGAACAAGGGGATTACACTTTCGTTTGCTCATGAGTTCTCATTTTTTAGCAGGTATTAATCGAGATTCACCTATGAAACTATGGAACAAAATGAGAATGTCTTAAATAGTATACCTTACATAACAAAGGTTACCTTAAATCATCCTGTTGATATGTTAATATTTCCATCAATTCCGTTGCTCGATATCACTCAATGAAAATACGGTACGTATTCTACGAGCAAAGACTGAATCAGACATAGCATATTGCAATGTCGGCGAGGAAATTGATGGAAGTCTCATTGCACCACTAAAATGATGGAATGTTTTGTTGCGGACAGGCCTGACATGGCTACACTGTTAGAACGTTGGGCAAATAATTTACCCAACGTTGGTTCAACTATGAACAACCCTACTTCTGGGTAAATAATTACCAACGTTGCGTAAAATGTTGGCTAATTACCTAACTGTTGGGTAAAAGTTGTTGCTAATTACCCAAATATTGGGTAAAATTTCACCAACAGTTGGTTAATATTGTTTACCCAACAATTGGGTTGTTCATAGTTTAACCAACGCTAAATAATTGCCCAACAGTATAACAGTGTATAGTCATTTGTCAGTTTCGTTGGGCATTGCTTGGGGGGACACCGTGAATGGAGCAGGTAGGATGTAGCCACCTGCCTCTCTGTCATCAGTCCCCTTTTAAAGTCACCTATTTTCTTCCTTTTCAACCATGTGCCAGGAAAGTGCCAGGCCTGGCCAATCTTGACATGGCTGCTTTGTTTCAAATTTCATATAATGATTGTGTTTTATGCAAATGTATAATCAATAATACAACTTGACTTCCTAATTTCGTTGGCTAATGTAATGTCTGATTTTCGTAAGCATCAGTTTAGTAAATGATTTAGTATTCTAATGACACTTTCCATTGCTAATAATCTTTCGATAAAAGGAAAAATAGATTTTGATACTTTTGATACACAAGTTTTCCTTGCTTATAGGGTTATTTGAGGCAGACTGTAGACAACAGTTCAAAAAGTAGTTCTAAAGTTCAAAAAGCAATGAGAAAACATTTTCGAAAACAATTGAAAACTGTTTTAATGTCAGCGTATAATGGTATATGATGCTAATTCTTATCACATTTATTCCATTAATTATAATTTGTATCGGACTTGTTGGTATCCTGAAATCCTACTCTTTGTAACTTTTTTTAAAATTATGTTTTTTTCAAAGGGAATGGTAATGTTCTGGCCTTATTGGCCTTTTAACCATTTTCTCTGTAATTGTCTATCTTAATATCATATTGTTATTCTCCTGTAATATTGTTATTGATGATTATGGAAAATATACCTGAACCTGAACCTGAGTCTAGGCCAAAGATAGTGTCACCGGATCAGTCAGCCTTACCTGAAATAACAGAGAGAGAGTTAGAAGTAGCGACTAAAGAGATGAAAGATAACAAAGCGCCGGGAACAGATGACATTACAAGCGACATCATAAATATTGGTGGCAGTGAAACAACCAGAGTGCTCACCAAACTTTACAACAATATACTGGAGGAAAGGAAAATTCCGTTATGTTGGAAGGAGGCCAAAGTGATCCTCCTGTTTAAAAAGGGTGATAAGACGGACATAAAAAACTACAGACCAATCAGCCTCTTATCCCATGTTTACAAAATCTTTACCATGATAATACAAAATAGGATCAAAGACCTACTTGATGAAAATCAGCCAAGAGAACAGGCAGGCTTCAGAAGTGAATTCTCAACAATCGACCACCTACATGCCTTAAACCAAGCGATTGAAAAGACAAATGAATACAATCTGAAGCTGTGTGTGGGTTATATTGATTATGAAAAGGCATTTGACTCTGTGGAACACAAAGACCTTTTCACAGCACTTCGTAAAGTTGGTATAAGTGAGTGATATGTTCAATTGTTGGAAGACATCTACACAAATGCACCAGAAAAAATATCCATAGAAAATAATGTCTCAAATACCATTAGGATTGCGAGAGGGGTGCGACAGGGAGACACCATGTCGCCAAAGATATTTACCACGGCTATGGAAGCTATATTAAGAAACCTAGACCTAGATGAAAGAGGGTTGGAAGTGGATGGCGAGAAACTAACAGACCTGCGCTTTGCAGATGACGTAGCGCTCATCACTTCATCAGTAAAAGACATGGAAATACAACTCCAACAACCTCAACATAGAAAGCAAGAAGATTGACTGAAAACTCCATAAGGCAAAGACAAAATATATGACCAACTTTCAGTCAGATGAAATCATAACAGTAGAAAATGATGTAATAGAAAAGGTAGACAGGTACAAATACCTGGGTCAAACAGTGATGTTAGATGAACACACCAGAGAAGAAGTTAAAATCAGGATAAATGCCGGTTGGAGTTGTTTTAGACGATACAAGGACATTCTGTGTGACCAGAAACTACTTATGTCAATTAGGAGAAGAATGTTTGATCAGTGTGTCATCCCAGCAATGACATATGGGGCTGAAACATGGACTACAACAAAACAGTTAGAACAAAAACTCACTGTCACCCAAAGAGCCATGGAAAGGAGAATGCTAAATATTACAATCCGGGATAAAATCAGAAACACAGAAATCAGAAAGCAAACACAAGTTAAAGACATCATCCTCAAAATCAAAGAAGCTAAATGGAGACGGGCAGGGCACCTTATGAGGGGAAATGACGATAGGTGGACAAAGCGTATAACAGAGTGGCAACCTAGAAAGGTGAAGAGAGGCAGAGGCAGACAGAAACGAAGATGGAGGGATGACATCACATCATATGCAGGAAATACATGGACCAGACTGGTACAAGACAGAAAACAGTGGAAAAGTCATGAAGAGGGCTTCATCCAACAGTGGATGAACACAGCCTGGTGAGAAGGTGAGAAGTGGACAACAGGATAAAGGTAGTAAGTACTGTTGAACAGGTAAGTGTAAACGGTATTCTGTGCTTTATGTATTTAACCATAAAACAAAAAAAGATTGGAATGAAAACACTCAATTTTACATCTATATCAGCACGTTGCTTCTTTAATAAAACAGGTTATATGGAAAAGAAAAATTGTACGATCAGTGTTTATGACGCCTCTCGTTAATCAATATTTCTCCAGTCCTCCTGACTGTTGGTTACCCGATATTCATAACATTTGGTTTTCTAGGTGGAAAGGCTCTTCCTTGCCATTCAACGTCATTCAAAATGCAAAATTATTATTATGCAACAATAATCGTTAAGCAAGAGACCCTCTTAAAGTAATAGGCTATATATTATGATGTAAGAGCTAATAAACTGTCACAATTGATTAATAGTAACAAGTTGCTCGGCAATTGATGGTAAAAGCTCTTCATTTGGTTGTTCAACCCAGTCAAAAACCAATGAAACGCATCATTCTTTTACATTGATATATGAACTATTATTATTTTTAACACATTTTAGTACAAGATTAAGTAGATGAGATAATTTATTGCTATTTATAGCTGCATTAAATCGTAACAAGGCACACGTTCGTGACAATTATCGACCTGAAAATTGAAAATTAGAAGGCAGTCTATCAGACACGTTAAGGTTAAGGAAATAAAATACAATGATGAAAAGGGCGTAACATTATAAAAGATATCAATTAAATCGTAAAATGAATATGTGATAAACAATATACTAAGTGAGCAAAGATAAGATTGGTCTTGAAAACCATGTGTACCTATCTGTCACTGTTATCCAAATGTATTTATAATCATGATAATTATTTGATATGAAAAATGAGCAGAGAGAACAAAAGAATATCTCCTAGTGAGAGATAAGTCAAATAAATTTCTATCTAAACTAAAGCGTTTTTATAATATGCATAAGGTCTCTAACATCTAGTACTAGCACTGTGTTTAAGTGGAGTCATTTAGTGCTATATTTAGTGTTCAGCAAACAGTGTGTTATGGTCAAAGATTTAAAATGACATGACCGAGGTTAAAACCACCTAAACAAATTAATTCAGGTTATTAGCTAAACTCATAATATTTCTTTGTTTTCTTACATGTATTTTTATATTTTGCAGAATCCTCTGGAAATCTGCGCGATCTTAACATATTTCCAAAGTATATATTATGTGATGACTCACCCCGAAAGTGGGGACTTTGCGACAGAACACTTTTCGAGAAAATTATGAAAATAGCCAGCAAAAAATAAAGAAAATAATAAGAATTTTCAGCACATTTTCTGTTGTAAAATTTGATCGCCTTGATCTATTCCAACAAATATGATGTCATTTTAAAGCTTAGAAAATGTTGTAACAGATGAGATGATAAAATCAAAAATTGTCTTATTTCATTGACTCTTGAAGTGGTTCTTCAGGTGACACCCCATTTCAAGAACCAATAACCATTTCAAGAACCACTGACCCAAGACTGGAGGTCATATAGTGAGCAATCCCAATTTAATTTATGACGCAAGGCAGCTATATAATTGCAGATACGACTTTCTTTCACTCACATGACGAAATAATGTTCTCTCTGCAGGGGTATATGCGTCAAAAAGAAATTAAAAGTTTACAACTAAAATACAAAGTTGATTTCACAAACATGGAACACAGTCCTTACTTCGGGAGAACGCTCCCTCAGGAAAGTACCTCGGCCAAAAGAAACATCCTTTTTAAATGATGACCTTACTTAATAAAATGGTACGCAGTTATGTACACAAGAAATTATAATTTGTTACTTGTGTGAGTCAAGATTTACTTTTTACAGATTTCTTGCCTTCCATTGAGGTACTTTGGGTTCAAATATTCTGTAAACAGTAGATACTCAAAGTGAATATCGTATTGTGATTAAGTAGAGTCATGTACATACAGGGCGCACCAGAAAGAAATTGATTCACTTACAGTGCCTTCTTCATTTTATTCAAATCTTTAAGAAATGCTTTTCAATTAGGCACAATGTAGAATTAACGTATTTTACCTATTCTTTTGTATCCACGATCTCAGAATTGGGTCAAAGGTCAAAGTCGGAGATGGATGCGGGCGTATGAACTGGGCAAAAAATTTGCCTAAATGTCCTTTAAATAACATCAAATTGGACTTTAAAATAGTCTCAAACCATCTGGACTATTCTTGTTCATTGAATTTTCCTCATCCGGAACACCAGCCATCTGTTCAAACTCTGATTTTTCACAGTCTTTCTTCCGTAACATCAAGGTGTAGAATTCAACAGCTTCGCACGAAATCAAAGATGGCGACCATGAATAGCTAAACTCGCCGGCGGGGCAGGGCTTCCATCAACTCAAGACATCATGGAAAACACTGCGCAAGTAGTAATACTAAGTTTAATAACTATATTCATAAGACTGAACACTTCTCCAACTATTGATAACGTAGAATTTGACTTTACCAAGCCACAATATGGTATTTCATCACATGAAACACATGGCAGATTAATGTTCCATCAACCTCGCTATGATAACACATGTATCTTATTCACGCATATGAACTCAAATACCTTATGGAAAAATTCCAACAAGTCAATGAAGATGAAAGATGGATACTTGTTTATGTTGATATTACTTAATTCATGGGATTTAGAACTCAATCCTGGTCCTTATCGGAGAGCACGTAAGGTCAAGTATCCGTGCGGTATCTGCTCAAACAATGTAACATGGAGAACAGCCGGTGTAAGATGTGACCAGTGTAGCGTTTGGTATCACCAACAGTGCATGAATATGCCAACTTGTGTCTACGAAGGCTTAACTAACGTCTCGTGGTATTGTTGTTCATGTGGCTTACCGAACTTTAGCACTTCATTGTTTTCAGGCTGGGCAAGCATAGACACTCATAACAGCTTCTCGAGTCTAGACATAGATCAAAGTTGTACTAGTCCTGATCCATGTACAACCCATGCACCAATAGCTACGTCATCGCCAATTAAGAATACAGTGAAAACTAGTAAACAAGGTTCACTACGAGTCCTCTCAGGGAACTTCCAAGGCATTAGGGGAAAAGTCCATCAACTCCA
>JXSR01S004097.1:83537-97259 GCA_000969725.1 Ophiothrix spiculata
AAATAAGCCTTAACAGGCCCCTTAAACAAATTAAGTGCACTTCCTGTTAGTCCGATCTCGCTCTTCAACCTGCTAAAAAGGATCCTGTGATTAACAGTGTCGAATGCGGCACTTAAATCTAACATAACTAGAAAAACACCATGTTGATTGTGAATATGGTTCATAATTACATCTTTAACCTTAAGCAATGCAGTCTCTGTACTACGGGCAGCACATGGCTGAATCTTTAAGACACGATAAATCAAGAACGTAGTCCAATCTTCATCTTGAACAATTTAACTCTCAGACATATTTTATTTTTATTTCATAAAGAAAAATATAAATCTTACCAAGAAATATGATTTAGTTGGCCAAAACATATGGGAGAAAAATCTGAAATTAATTTCACGCGTAAGATGTGTTGCAGTTTCTCTTGTAACATTTCATTAGATTCCACTTTAACTCCACTTAAACTTGTGTATTTTTTCTACTTTTTATTGCTCATTTCACTTGACTTTTAAATCAATTTAGAAACGGGGAGAAATCCAATAAATAGTTAAATGGCGTAAACCAAGAACACTTTAGTATCTCATTTTGAAAGTGCCACAGTGTTTAGCTGGGCTTGTCTTCGCTGCTCGTGCTCGTGCCAGATCTTTATCAGTATCTTTGTGTTTCAAAATGTTTTATTTATTAACACTTGAAAAGCGGAACAACTCTAAAAGCATGTTACCAATTAAACATGAATTCCTGAGCACTCTGATAAAATGTTAAAAATAGCACTGCATCAATATCAACGACCTCTATCATTTCTATGAATAAGTGTACAGGATGGATAAGTAATACACAGTGATACATCATTTACTGCTACATGTCAGTATTTCTTTTGATATCGTGTTATTACAATGGTCACTGTAAGAAAGTTGGGCAATTTTGTGGTGATTTCCCCCAACGTTGATGAAGTATGCATCCCTACCAACTTTGAGCAAAACACAAATAACACAGTTGGGTACACATTCTGCAAGTCCATCTGCCATCTGTGGGGTAGAAGCGTTACAAAATTTTGGCAAAAGTGTCTGATCTACGATACGTTTGCCCAACAGTTGGTAGGAATGCATATATGCCCATTTTTTTTTCTATGTATGTATGATAACTGGATAAACCATTTTATAGTCAGAACAGTCAATGTTTGAGTTCTTAAGATGCGACCATATATGACAGATTTCTCTATTTACATACGGTATTGCTTTATATCTGAATCTGAGCCATTGTGCAGAATATCATTGACTCTGTTAAGATTGCCAAGGTATTGTGAAAATTGTTTGTTTGCCATTGGATTTTTGAAAAGTAATGCAGCATAGTTTGAACTCCATTTCACCTATCGCCCGGTAAACACTATAAAGTCTAATCCTTCTAGCAAGACTTTCTGACGGTTGAAAGATTGCGATCAAATCAAAAAGCACTCCATCTCTACTTAAGGCAGTTAGAAGATTAAAGGAATAACCTACACACTGAGGTATTAAGATCCCAATTATCTTTGTCGAAAAGCAAGTAAGAAGATGAATACAAATTGACAAATTACAATAGAGGTATGAAATAGCTCACAATATGTTCCTTTTAACATCAAGATACTTGTTTGTACTATATTTCAACCATGTATTACAACCACAAAAAATTAACGAATCACCAAGGTGCAGTATTGGTAGAATAGAATGTTGTCAAAAAGACACAATCGTGCACCTCACTATACCGTCGGTAGTCGACGTTGATATTTGACATTAGCTGGTAATATAACATGTAGATTAGTTTGAAATAAAATTTTCATGAGGGTATGTCACAGGAGATTTACGAAATAAGACTTTACTTCCCAGAAATCTTTCAAAGCATATTTAGTTAATATTTGTAATATGCAAATGAGTTATTGGAATTTCCTTTCATTTCTTCGAGCTGCTCGCTTTGATCTCTGAGGAAATTAATAACAAATCTATAAAACCAAAATGCCCAAGCTCCTCTTGCAAGAAATCCTCTACGGTATTCATTTCCATGTTAACTGCAGATGAGAAGTTTGTAATTTCTTCTCATATGAGTTGCTTGAATGGATCTCTCTTGTGAATCTAAAACACCAATGCATATCTTTGCCGTATTATCAAATTGCTAGATATGGGTACAGATTAGCATTCTTAAAGAGAGGAAAGGATTAAAAGTACATAAATTAAAAGGCCTCTCATTCTATAAAAAGCTAATATGGCATATTGTTATGTTTTCATTTTAATTACAAGAGAATATTTGGTATATTGTTGAATGGAGAAACGAAGAAGTATACCACTTGACATCTAAATATATACAATGTATTAATCAGACATGACGTCTGGGATGTATTAATCAGACATGACTTCCTCAAACAATCCGATAAAAATACAACAAATATCACTTTCCTCAATAAGTAAGTTCACGTTTTACAAAAACAGAGCTGCAGAAGACGAGGGTTAAGCCTCAAATTGTCTTTTCTATTCTTTATTTCGAAGGCAAGACCCGGGAGGTAACACAAAATTTGACATAGCGATTAACTTAGAATCCATTTAAATTTAATGCGCTAAATAACTTCACTTAATCACAACATGAACTTGCGTTAAGTATTAGCCAATGTTTACAGAAGATATGTATTTCAATCTATTTTTTTAAACCAGAAAGCAATTAATCTACAAAGAAAGACGCTTATGTTAACATAAATATGACGTAAGAGTCAACATGCCTTTATAGTTGTAGTTCCGGTGACAAAGTAATTTTGTCGTTTCAAGTGACAATTCGGCAAAAACTGTTTTCTATATTTTCTTGTCTCTATCAATGGAAATCGCAAGGATGTTGCTGAAAAGAAAGCATGTTTTGTAAAAGTCTGAAATATAGCTCTACGTGTGATAGAAGAGAGAGAATAGACAGTGATCTAATTTCGCTTTCTCCGCTGATGTTTAGGTAACAATAAAACAATTTGCAACATGAATGCTGCAACGTAAGTATTATAGAGTTTGTCAAAATCGTATCGGTAAGTTTTAATATCAACCGACTTCTAAACAACATTTCTCCCGACTGCTATTCATACCACGTATTATTATTACATACGACTACTTTTTCTTGAATTTTAATCTACTAAGATATTTAGTGTAGCAAGATGTCTTTACTTTAAATGTCAGTTACAAAATATGAATATGTTTCCAAGTGTTTTTCTCGGTCTTGTGTCATTGGATGTTTTTGGGTTCATTATTCAGCATGTTCAGGCAAGTTTCAAATGTTTAACGTGATGTTCAAATACTGATGTCTGTCGCCAAAAGCTGATACTGGCAAACTTTTTCTCAAACACATGCAAGCTGAACACATGGCTCTTATTGTTCTTTCCTTTTATGTATTTAATCCATACGAGCAAAAACAAACAAACAAACAAAATACAACAACAACAACAACAACATTTTTGAATACTTTATAAGTTTAAAATAATTTTTGAAAATTAGCAAGCTTAGAGTTGTCTAGCACTATATAGAAGATTAGCCCATTGAACGCTGTGAAACTAATGGACGCACTCAAATACCCATGATTTACGGCATTTTGCTATTGAATTCCTTACCTGTGGATTTTCACTTAAATTAATTGGTAAAGTGGAGATGATGGCTTAAAAGAAAAGTGAAACGAACGGCGAAGGTAAAATAAAATGCAATCCAATGAAAGAATACAACTTTAAATGAACAAATTTAAATGGATTAGCACACAATTGTATACAAAAGAAACCGCAGCGAATCTTACACGTTGAAATTAATTTCATATATTCTCTCACTTTATTATTGATTTTCTCATATGAAGTGTATCTCTGGTTGAGGTTATATATGCTTTTATTTAATGAAACGAAAATATGATACCTCAGTGGTCTTAAGAGAAACGTGAGATATTAATCAAATTCTTTCGAACTTGTTAATTTAATTCACTGGCTATATTTTAACTATGGATTTCACATGGTCAGATGTAAGAGTGCTTTGCCCGTTGTAAAAATATTTATGTTTATCATTGTGAGGGTGTAATTGTACCTACGTAAATTTTCTTGTGTTCAAATCTTGCTTCAGAGATTGTGTCAAGTGTTTTTAAATATAGAATGAGCATAAACAGCGTTTTAATTGAATGTTGTCATTTGAACATGGCGTAGCTTGTAACCCTCAAAATTTTGTTTCGAAGCATTTAAACTGATTTTATATTCATAATTCGCCGAAGTTTCATTTGGCCAGCAACGCTGTCAAGATTTTCAATGAGGTCCGAGTCTTTTACATCAAATCAAACTTTTCCATTGACTTAAAATTTCATTGTTTAAAAACCGAATTTATAAATTTAAAAGGGTGCTGATAAAGGCCTTTGAAAACTTAAATGCATTAGGCATAATGGTATATGTATTCAAAGGTTATATCGATGGAAGTCTTTCACAACATATCTGACTTCTGCGTTATTCCCACACGCGCCACGTGTATCATTCTATCGACGGGACTATAAGATTTTGCGCGCTTTTTTTGTGTCTCAAACGCGCTTTTTGGGATTCATCACGAATTTTCTCGATTTTCACCAAAACGCTTTTTATAATGTAAAGTCACCTATAAACTAACAAGAATTGTTCGTAAATTCATTATTATATAAATGTCGGCTAAACCTAGAAGACTTCTCAAGCTTCCAAAAAAATTTAAGAATGTAATTAATAACATACAAATCACATTTCCAAGACTTTCGATCTACTTTTTGACAATTTGCAGCCAAAAAGAAAGGTATGAAATGAGACGACATATTTGGAAGCTTATTTAGGCATGCATCTTTTTTATTGCATTCTTTTTCGTATTCTTGGTTGACTAATAGGATTAATTTGGGATTGTGCATTTTCGCGCTTTTTACCTGTTTCTTCTCGCATTTTCACACTTTTCAAAAATCCAATCGCACTTTTTGCCGTTTAAAATCGCGCCAAATCCCGTTGATTACCATAAGGATATCCATAATGTGACTCATGAAAGGGGAAGACAAAGGAACATCAATTATAACAAATGCAATCATTTAATTTAGCATGAACTTTGAAATACTTCATTTTTCTTAAATTCTCCTTTTAACATATTTAATGAAAAAGATTTCAGAACAAATCTAAGATACATTTTTACTAGATTTTAAACAAATGAAAGAACATTAATTAAGGTACTGTTTTATTGCAGAGTATGTCTCAACAGACATTTATTCAAGAATCTGCCTAAGCGAAGGTTATGCTTAATGTTACATTAAAATGTGCCGACGAATTCTTTTTAATTTCCTGCCGTGTCTTCTGGGATACTATCGTTGAACCTCTGTCATGTCTATTGCAAATTATTAAATTTGTCGATATCAATCAGATTTGTTTAAAGTACATTCACTCTTTCGAAGGCATCGTTAAAGCTCGTATTAGATAACTTTTAGAATTTTTGTGTTACAATAGAAATGAGACAGAAGAAAAATTTTGTAAGTTGCAGTGAACGTAAAATAACGACTGGATTTACAGGTTTCTGTTTTCTGTTTATTTGTGCTAATTCACATCTGCCAGGCAAGAAAAACAAGAAATAGTGTTTTTGAAAACGTTATATCTGCTTTGCAACAACCCAGTTTGGACACTCTGCGCACACGCACAACTATATATCAAGGTATAATGCTATGAAAAGAAAACACTTAAATTTGTTAAGAGAACGAGACGAAAGCCATCAAGACAATTTAGTACTGACCATTTTTTTATTCGTGCTTTTTTTTCAAACTTGTTTTTATTCACAACTTTGTGTGTATTTTTCAGATGTGTGTTGATTTAAAATAAAATGACCCTTTTGGCCGCCCATAACCTTGAAAATGTCAACAGAAATGTGACTGCAGATGTGAGAAGAGAGATGTGCCGCGGTACCTTATTACTTCTGTTTTTCAAGGTACCGTACCTATACCTCTAGACTTGCTCCAAGTCTCTGTTGTCCTGTACTCTCTCCAAAATATTCAGTCAAAGTTTCTGTGGAAGTTATATTTCCACTGTCCATGCTTAAATATGCTATTTTTAAAACAGTTGCACAGGTATCCAATATAGGCCTACTTTAATTCTCACAAAGTCTCAAATTGTAGCGGAGAACCAAAAAATCATCACTCTTTGCATTTAAAGTTTCTTCAAACTTTCTATTTTGGTATTTACAAAGGACCATAGAACCTCAACCTACATTGTACCCTGACCATGGCCTGACAGAGGACTCAAAGTAGTTGAAGTTCATTACTCCAAAATTAGACCATAAGTCCAACCACATTACATTCCCCTATGTGAACTTGCAAATAAATGTTGTTAGCAAGCAAATGTATTATGTGACTGTTAGAACATATTATGAACTGTTTGACTACAGACAAAGGATCTTCTGTCTAGGGTGTCTACTAGCTTATCTATATTTCCTCCAAGCAACTAGAGACTTGTGAATTTGGTATAAGATTATGTAATCACACAACAGGAGGTAACTGGAGTCAAAGTCACTACTTTCAGAAAAAATGGACTGATCCATTTTATCATGGGCGTTCCATTAAATAGATATTAAATTGGTAAAGAAAGTTCACAATTTACTCACAGGTTATTATAGATTTATTATTTATAAGTATGAATTTAATACAAATACAAAAGGAGAACAAATATAATGTTTTGTTGAATATCAATACAACTGACTATCTATAGCCAAACTCAGAAAGGTTGTACCTACCTGTTATGTTTCAAAATAAAATCACCTAGAGTAGCATAGGTTTCTATTGGCTGCCTCTTTTCTGGAGGGAAATTTTAAGATTTTACATTGGAGAGAATAGGGTTGATGAGTGAGGTAATTAGGAATTTCACAAGGCGTGGGTAGGAAACTGAATTCAGAGGGAGGTATAACCATTGATTTACTGTATATCATATACATTTGGGAAGTGAGAATAATTAAAGAAATGGGAAGCAGGCCTTGCATGTATTGGATATTGGAATAGGGGATACAGCCTCACGCCTTGGAGCAAGGCTACTATACCTCTAGTCCCCTGTGAATAACTGTTTGTTAATATAATGACAATTTATCGTACGCTGTGGAACACAATAACATCCTGTTTACGGCATTTTACCATTGAATTTCTTTCCAATCTGTGAATTTTCATCCGTTGCTTTAAAAGTCATGTAACATTAACTGTGAAAAGATGTAAAAAGTGAAATCTAATATTCAACACTAACTTCTAATGGATTACAAAAAAAAAGGAAAAGAAAGAAAAAGAAAGAATAGAACAAAAACAACAAACAAACAAACAATAAATCAATTAAATCGCAGCGCATTTCAATGTCTTGTCTCGTGAAATTAATTTAAGATTATTCTCTCATTCCTCTGGGTGAGTTTTTCTGATTTTATGTAGTGAAATGAATATTTGATATCTGAGTGGTATTTAGACTCAAAGGCCCGCACGTGATATGATAATCGGATTTTGTGCAACTGGTAAACACAAATCCCCCGAACTATGCCTTTTCCAGTGAAATTGTCTTTAAACTGTGTTCTGATATTCATCAATCTTTATAATGTACATTTATTTGTCAAATGTTATGTAATTTATTAGAAATGAAGTTTTCAAAGTTTCCTATCAAGATGGTACTCCATCATGGACTATTATTTTTATAAACTCGCTTGAAATCTACTATATATGAAGAGCTTTATAAATGCATAATAACATTATTTAAGTTACCGCTTTAGTTATACAATACGTCTCTGCAGACTCATATCCAAGAATCTGTCTAAGCGTATGTGCAATGTTGCATTTATGTGCGGACAAATTCCCTGCCGTGTCTTTTGGGAAACTGTCGGTTAGATATCTAAGCTGCAAAATTTGAAATTGTGTTGGTATCGATTATTGAAAGTACATTCACCTTTCAAGCAATGTTATGTAAACGCCAAAACCAGAGTATTTAATACACAGACTATTCGATGCAACTAATGGGCTAAAGAATTAGAACAAATATTTGAATATTTGATGATGAACAATCAATATAATGCGTAATATTTTTATTCGCTTTTGCATCGTACATTCTATTATGAAATAGATGTTATTACATGGATTTATACGTAAATTTTAATTGAATAACAAATACATTTTTGCACGAAAACTTGTATGTACAGTATATTCTAGATACAAAAGGCTCTAAAGAAACTTGGCCGTACTAGTAGATATATACTAGTAGTTGAATATTGATTGCGCTTACATGTCTCGTTATCATACTTCCAATTTTAATACATCGGATAATAAATCCCCTTTAAATTCTTGAAATTGACAGCAAGGGTTATGTTTGATCTTCAAATAGAGCTGATAAAACCAGCTGGATAAAACTCTTATTCCTGTTTTCTTGGAAATTACACGAGGTGCTACATGTATGCTCGTCGTAAATCTCATTAACCAACCGTAAATTGTTTAGCGTCTGACATTCACGGCAGTGCTCTCAATAATTACTTGCGGTGATGAAGTTTGTCAGCTGTAAAATGCCTGATCCCATGATGAAAAAATAAACATCATTAAAATAGGGTTACATAAGAGACCCACTTCATGTAATGACTGCAATGCTTAATGTTTAACTATGGTTTCTAGACGAACGGTCTCAAGCCAAAAAAACCCTTTAGTTTTCAGAAACATACAATTTCTGAACTTTGTCAAATCTTAGTGTTGGACAATGATAGCAACTACTAGAGGTAGGTTGTGCATCAATTATTTCTGAATAGTAGACTTATTTACATCAAGTTTACATAAACATATGTGTATGAGAAAGCTTGCTTAACTTGAAAACAAAAAATGTTTAAGAGTTATCTAAGTAACATATAATAACAAGAAATCTAATCTCGAAAAGTTAATTTGCGGTGTACCACAGGGTTCCATAATGGGCCCCCTTTTATTTATCTTGTATGTAAATGATATTGTTAATACTTCATCAATTCTTAAATTCGTTTTGTTTGCTGATGATACCACTATTCTGTACTCTAATGAAAATCTTGCAAGTAATTTTAATATTTTGAATAATGAATTAAAAGAAGTAACCAATTGGTTTAACGCAAACAAACTCTCAGTAAACGCCATAAAGACAAATTATATGCTTTTAGGAACTCACTATAGAAATACAAAAGACGATGCTAATATCTTTGTTGAAAACAAAATTACAGAGTGTAACTACAACTAAATTTCTTGGAGTCATCGTAGATGAAAATCTGACAAAACCACATTGATGGTGTTACTAAAACAATATCTCGGAATATTGGTGTCATCAATAAACTGAAGTATTCTCTACCTAAAAAAGTATTGCATACATTGAATTGCACTTTAGTTTTACCCTATAATAATTACAATGTCTTAATTGGGTGAAATACCTGTAAAAGTTACTTGGATAAAATACCGTATATAAACTTCAAAAATGGGCTGTACGATCGATTACAAACAGTCACTATAGGAGCCACTCTGCTCATTTATTCAAAGAATGTAATATTTAAATGTTTATGATACTTTTAAACTTGAAGTTGGTATTTTCATGTATAAGTTTTCTTCAAATCGCTTGCCAGAGAGCTTCGATAGTTTCTTTTCAAAAAATAGGGATTTACATGAATATCACACTAGACACTGTAATGACTTTATTCCAACGAGGAATAAAAAGGTTTTCTCAGATCAATCAATTAAAACGTCTGGTCCTATTCTTTGGAATGCAATTGATCACAAAATAAAAAAAAATCAAAGTCAATAAAACATTTTCGTAAACAACTGAAGTGTCACCTCCTATCAAATTATCATTAGCAAAACTTTGTTTGGAGCATAAGTGACTTTTGTAGTTTCTTTGTTTGTTTTTGTCTTTGCTTTGTATGTTTTTTATTCTGGGTTGTGATTACATCAGGCCTTCCTGGCCTTTCAATCACATCCCCCATATTGATTTGTTTGTTTTTTATGTACATTTTTTAATACGTTTGTAAATATTGATATGGAAAATAAAACTGCCTGAATGAATGAATGAATGAATGAATGAATGAATGTTATTCCAAAAACTATTTTTGATACAAGTTTTAGATGTACACACATTATTATAAGTAACGTTTTAAAGTATTAGAAAATACATTAGTTTTATGTTTAAATTAACCCCTCTTTCCTGATTTGACATGTTTCTACGTTTATAACAACTTTCTTATCATTTTAAGCAACATTAAAGAAGATATTGACAATATAATAACTTAATGGAATGTTTTCTACAATCTGTGTAAATTTCAATGAAAACAATAAAGGAATAAACGAGTTATACATCGAAATCGGTATTGGTGTCATTTAAAACTTGCGCCCCTTTCTGCAGAGTAATTCTACAGTTTAAGTCGTAAATCAAATCAATATGTGACCGTCCATCCTAAATTTTCACTTTTTAAAAATATTTGCAAAGACAATGCTAAAAGGATTAAAATGACACCTCAATAAACTTCACTCGATTTCCAGAATCAGGTTATGGTCCATCAAAAGTTGTCAGGGAGTAAAATGTATAACTGAGATAAACCTGTTCAAAGATTCATAAACCCTATTTTTCTGTTGATCATGTTGATTTTCCTGAAAATATACAGCTTAAAAAACCCTCTACCCCTTTATTGAATATTTGTAGGAAAAAAACATAGTCACATAAACACTTTAAACAGATCGAATCTCCACTCTTTTAAGGATGATAAAATGTATATACATGGGATACTTAATGTGTCTAACATGTAATAAATAAAAGAAGAATATAGTGGGCTGTTCAGAATTACATGAAAATGATCGATATGCTTTTAGAAAAATTTAGGACACTCCCTCAGGCACTCTAAGCTAAACACCGGTATTTTGGAGTGAGTACAACAAATCAATTTGCCTCAGCCATACAATGTAAATCGCTGGCAGCAGAAGTTGATAATTCATATTAGCGGGTAATATGTAGGTTAGTTGGAAATTAAGTATCCAGGACAGAGGTGTCTCATTCTAATAAAGTTCACAAGACCATGGATCCTGTTCTGCGTAATCTATATCTCGGTGCATAGCTGTCACAAAGATAATAATAAAATGTCTTGGAGATATATACATAGTAATACACTTACCAGATAAATTATGAAAAAGAATAAAATATTCTTTTTAATAGAGCTGATTATTATTTTCTGAAAAGTATTTAATTTCTTGAGCATTGAAAAACCAAATTTTCATTTGGTATTTTATTATTACTGTATCTTTAAAGTACTACTTCTTCGCTATCAATCATATTCCAGTCACCTGTAATTTTTCCAAATCGACAAAACCCTCCACAAAGGCTATTTCATATAAAAACTCAACTTATGGTATTATCATTGATGTTGTAAACATTGCAGATTTTCTAAGAATATTTCCGAAATTTAGACATATATCAAAAGCTTGAGAAAAACTCTCCTACACATTTTTAACTCGCATGTTTACTTGACTATATTTTAATTAGTCTTTTTAAAAATGTTGAGGTTTAAGCCAAAACGCAAATGTTTTTTTACTTTTTAATGTTCAAGGCAAGCAGTTTGACAGAAATTGAAATATGGGTTAGCCTCAGCCCATTTTGGAGGCGACTTATAATTGAAATGCAATATAAAACTATCAACAAAAATTAGAGGGAGGACGTTTATAGTTAGTTTATGCAACACTTTAATATAATGTATACCCCGTTAAATTAAACATGGTTTAAAATGATAAAGATAAAAAGAACATAAAAATTTACACCCACGCACCCACACACCCTCTGTGAAAGGAGAAAGATAAAAACATTGCGCATGCAAAGCTCTTGTGTTCCTGGTACTTGTCTGTACTCGAAAGGCATAGCTTAAGTGAATGTTAAAGTATTAAATGGACTGGTTATATTTGATATGACATATAATCCTATGGAGTAGAATTTGATGCACACGTAATTCTTTAAAAAACGACATAAAACGAGAGAAACGACATTCAATTGGTAGTCATTACTGGCATTTAAGACATGGCGCAGGTACCAGACCACACAGAGGACGAATAACGGTGCGCGATGTTTTTAAGGCTAGTAATGCCTACCAGATGAATCTGAAGTTTTATATTGTTTCTCATCATTAATAAGATGAACAAAAAGCCAATATCTTGATGGATGATGGTTACAATCCAATGACATATGGTTTGAAAAAAAACCCTGCAAGCTTCAGTGACCAAACTCGCCTCATCTTGATCCTTATGTCTGCGCCACTGATTTGTACAGTGTAAAAAATGAAATTAGCAACTTTTAAAAATTGACCTCGAGGGCTTTAAATGTTCATAACTTCAGTGTTTCTCAGTCAATTATCAGAAATAGGGGGTCAAATGAAAGCTGAAATTCCAGCGCTTGTTCTCAATATCTTCAAATTACGTTTGCGAGTACCGTATTGGCGCACGAGCCATTTGTTCGAGACGAGGCGATACTTTTTTGGGAGTCTTTATTATTTTTACGCAAGCTCTGTGATGCTATGGCAAGACAAGTCAACTTAAAACCTGAAGTGCAGATTGGAAATTTCGATAGTCGATCGATCCTCAGCTGCTGTATCAAAACAATGGGTCTAAGTTCGATTGACAAGGTTACCCTAGCCGCTTGTTTAGCATGAATTGGCGGTATTCGTTTCACGGGATTAGGATTTGGTTCCCCGCTGACGTCATACGACGCATTTTGCAGGGTAAAAAAATATAATCTCTATTATCATAGAGAATCGACTCTGTGGTTGAGTGTACCCTGCATTACAAGTGTCAATCAACAATAGTTGCTCCTTGTTTACTCTCCAGAGGAAAAAGAAACTATGCAACCGATTGAAATAAAGTTTTGAATTAATGATCCTGCTCAATGATAAGATTGGCATGCCGAGTCTAGTCATTTGGTCATGGACGTATACAATATTTTCGTTCATCATGTTCATTTGACATGCCGACTCAGTCATTTGATAGACGTATATAGGCCTATAGGCCTTATTGATAGACATATAATATTTTCGTTCATTTGACATGGTCATTTGATAATTGATGTATAAAATATTTTCGTTCATTTGACATGCCGACTCAGTCATTTGATTGACGTATTTATAATAAGCCTAACATATAATTTTCGTTCATTTGACATGCCGAGTCATTTGATAAAATATTTTCGTTCTTGATTATTGTTTCTGATAAAATACGTTGATTGACTTGATTAGAATAGGACCTACTCCATGGATCAGATAAAACGCATACCCATATAGTTTGGAGTTTTGCGCCCATCGCAGAACCTCTGATTTTGGATTTTTTGCGCAATACGCTGAACATTGAGGTGTTCATAAAAATATTAAATTCAATAAATTATACAAAACGTCCGCAAAACCTCCGAATTTGGAGTTTTTGCGTATGATACGCAGAACCTCCAATTTTGGAGTGTCCATAAAATTATTAAATTATAAAAATCGTACGCAAAACCTCCCAATTTGGAGTTTTTGCGCCCATCTCAGAACATCCGATTTTGGAGTTTTTTCGTATGATTCGCAGAACCTCCAATTTTAGAGTGTTCATGAAATTATGAAATATTATTAAATTATTAAAAACGTCCGCAAAACCTCCGAATTTGGAGTTTTTGCGTGTGATACACAGAACCTCCAATTTTGGAGTGTTCATGAAATTATTTAATATTATTAAAAACGTACGCAAAACCTCCGAATTTGGAGTTTTTGC
>JXSR01S004099.1:21597-31894 GCA_000969725.1 Ophiothrix spiculata
CTATCAAAAATAAAGACATTTGTCATGATTTTAATGATTTCTTGAAACGGCTCCACCTTATTTGATATACCTATTCCTGACTTAGGTCCAGCTGCATTTACGGCTTGTTTGAGATGAATAGTAACATAATTGGGGCAATTTACGCAGAGTGCAGATCCAGATGCATGTCTGAGATCTGAGACTCTAGTGGCAGCCGCTTCTGAGATCCGCATCTCCAGAGACCGCTACGCATTTACGCAGAGTACTGTACAGCAGATCTGAAATCTGATGGAGATGCGCAGTCATCTGGGTTTACACTCCCGTGTAGATTGCCCCATTATCAAAATGTCAGTGGGAGCAATGACATCATTTGGAATACTCCCATTCCTCTCCCAGATTAATCTCATTGCATTCACTCATGTTTTACCATATTTTTCAAATTTTATACTCACGATTGTCCCCATTAGTCCTAAGTGTCAAATCTGATTTCCCCCCTATTTTGAGTCAAAATTTTACTAAATTTTCTAAATATTTAAACATTTTTATTTCAATTATTAATGTAGAACAGCCTCTTGGATATATATCAAGGAAAATCAATTGGTTTGACACCTATTTTCATTGTCAACGTCTCTCTTTAAAATGCAAACTATACTTAGATAGTTAGGTTGACAACCTCTATATGAACTATTGATAATTTAACAGGGTGAGTCTAAAATAAACTGAAATCTAATCAATGATTTTTCACGGCCAGTTCCTTGTATTATTTTACCAAAAAAATCTTGCGGGAGATGCCCAATTTCATAACCTTTGGATCACGGTTATAAGTTACTACCTGTAGATTTTGTTTATTTTTTGTCAGTTAATAGCTAAGAGTCTGAACTTCAAAATTCAGCAATAAGAAATGGGGGTCACTGATCATCTAAGCATTTTTTTTTAATTGACGATAACTTGAAAACTCGAGCGTTAGGCTAATTAACGTAATTAACTTTTTTACATGTTTGATGTTATAAAACCAAATTTCTACATTCCCGGCGATGAAAAATGTTTTTTAGATTTTACCCCATGAAAGTTCATCTCCAGCTATCTTTTGAAAACAGTCGGTGACCCCATATTTTATTCTTGGATTTGACATCCACTTGACATTCGCAATTTACCAGTAAATAATTAAAAAATTCTACATGTGAATATATTTGAAAAATCAGCATTTTGTGGTATAGGAAAACACACGTAAAAAGTTTTATCACTGAAGGCCCATTGGCTCGGGAGCACTCCAAGCTACTCGTTACTATTTCGTGCCATTTTCGGCGCTTACCGGGAAGACAATGTGTAAAAACTAGTGCACGCGTTGCGTTTTGCGTATTAGGTGCAAATCTTACGCTTAGATACCACGCACGCGTTTTGTCAAAATCTTCCCGCCACTGACCAACAACTGTTTCTGTAACGCTGCCATCTGTTGGTGAAAATTAACAACGCGATCATCTTTAAAGCTATTCTTCTGTCGCAGTTGATGTTTTGTTGAGATCCTTCAGATTGGTATCTTGCAGAACCGTCCTGGTTTCAGTAAATATGGAGATTTGCGTGTTCAGCAAGCTTATAAACAATACTGTGTATAAATGGGATGAACTGATTGGATCCGGTTGGCATTCGGAAACTCCAAACAAACAGATAGCGAACATCATTTGGCCTATGATTCTGACAATACTTACTTGCAACAAACTGCTGCTGATTAAATTTCCTCTTTAGTAGTTATAATTAATTAAAAGTGATAAACTTAAACAGATTTTTGTAAAATAATCCTCTGATGATTACACACCATTCAGACTCACCCTGTATAAGTTTTTTTCATATAGTAGTTGGTGCCCTTTCTGAAATACAAAATTACAATCGCTGCATATTAATCTATCACCTTTTAAGGAAATTACACCTCTGTATAATATAGCACTTACCCAGGGTTGGTTGGAACTGCAACATTAGTCAGGTACTTCATCGGACATTTAGCTGTCCATATCTGTAAAATAATCAATTAAGTGTATGTGAACAAAATGAGAAGCAACAGAAGGAGAAGGTACAGCACCCCACTAATAATGTGTCAAAAGAGGATTGAAATTGGAGACATCCAAGAAATATTGCATAAAATCTTATATACAATAAGCATGGAGGTAGCAAGAGATGGAGGAACCATATGATTTGAAGTCATTCTGAATAATAATAGGACAGCAAAGTCTATTCAAAAATACACTTTGCTATCCTATTATTACTCAGAACAACTTCAAATAACACATCTGTGATGATCATAGATTGTAAAATATTCTTACAACCAGCTGGATTGTTTGTAATTACTGTTAAATCCATTGTAAATCCTTTATAATAAATTCCCTCTCCCTTATAGTGGGAGAGGTCGATCACCTAGACTCAAATACTTAATCATTCATGCCTTACTAATGCCTCTACTTTAGTGAAGCTCGAAAAATAGCAGAACAACTTCAAATAATATGTGATGACTCATACCGAAAAGGGGGACTTTGCGACAAAACACTTTTCGAGAAACTGATGAAAATAAGCAGCAAAAAATAAAGAAAATAATAACAATTTCAAGCAGATTTTCTGTTGTAAAATTTGATCGCCTTTATCAATTTCAACAAGTAAGGTGTCATTTTAAAGCTTAGAAAATGCTATAACGGATGTAATGATAAAATCAAAATTGATATCATCTTCAAAGTCCCCCTTTCGGTGTGAGCCATCATATATAGCTGTGATGATCATAGATTGTTTAATATTCTTACAACAGGGATGGTTATAGCTTTTTGTAATTTTGCCTGAAAATGTTAATTTGCCAATACTATGTACAGAGAAGATCCAAGCATTTTTGCCTGAATTCAGGCAAAAACCTGGAGATAATCATGCCTGTTACAACCAGTTCGATTGTTTGCAATGACAGTTAAATCCATTGTAAATCCTTTATAATAAATCCCCTTTCCCCTAGTGGAAGAGGTCAATCACCTAGACTTCGATACTTTAACCATCCACGCCTTACCAATGCCTTTACTTTGGTGAAGCTCGAAAATAGCAAAACCTTAATACCCACTGAAAAAACACTACTGATGATCGAGTAGTGTCTGGGGGGATCTAAGGCTTGAATGGGTAAGTGTCAGAGTCTAGGTGAGAGACCTCTCCCATCGGGGGTGGGGTGGGGTGGGGGGAAGAGGAATCACCAACATCTCCTCAACTTCCCCATTCAAGCATTATTTATTAATGCCAAATTATAACTGCTAGTGTCCACCCGAAGAACACCGTCCCGGCTCTTGAAAGCATAGTAAGCGGAGTCTAGCAGAAACATCTAGAACAGATTGACAGAAAACACAGTAGAGGAAGACTTACCCGCCAGAAGTACCACTAATTGGGATCCCTGATAGTTGAGGGTCGACTGGAAGAAGACAGAACCCTAACGGCTGTGGTGCCTCTTCTGGCTAAGAAGTCCTTCCAAATAGGTACTCTGGAAGGCGGTTGAGCTCGACCAACCCATAGCGTCCATGTCAGAAATAGATGCTCCTGCGTAGGATGCCCAGGCTGAGGCTTGGGATCTCACGCTGTGGACTCTAGCTCAACTTTCCAGAGTTGTGATGTCTGCGGATAAGACACTCTCCCGGATTATGTCCATGATCCAACATACAATCGACTGTTTGGATGCTGCAGTGTATGGTTGTTTAGTAATGAGACAAAGTTGTCCTCCAAGTTTCGGAGTGGTTCTGTACAGCTGAGATAGAATTTCAAAGCACTGACTAACCAGGGCCCATCATCGGGAGAGTTAGCTGAGCAGCAGAGATCTCTGGTAGGATGATCAGCGCCGGCCGAAAATCCTGCATTTACTTCTTTGCGAGGTATCCTGATCTGGAGAGGAGTCGGCCTTCCGAAGAGGATATATTGCAAGATGTTCTTTCGCAATAGATAAAGCATGGATATCAGAGACTCTTCAGCCACTAGGAAGACAGTTTTCTTTGTGATGTTCTGTAAAGTAGCGTTGTGTATGGACTCGTATGGTTTCTCACTGAGGATACGCAGAGCTGATGGAAGGTCCCAATCAGATACTAGGGACCGTTCCGGAGGTTGACTGTTGAAGACCCCTTTAACCAGAGTGTTAAGAGCTGGAGATGTCAATACTGTTGAGCCATTATTGAATCCCAGATGGATCACACCTATGGCGGTACGGTGCACCCTAGTGCTTCTTGCAGTTCTTCCTTTGTTGTAGATGGTGAGAAAAAATCTGCTACAAACTTTTCAGTGGCTCGCAAAAGGATAAATCTGTTGGTCACAACACCAGCTGTAAATTGGAAAGCAATACTGAAAACAAATGAGACTAAGAAAACTGTTTAATCCATTGATCCTAATAATGGATCTAGATAATGAACTTCATATGTTAATGGCATAGTCAGTCCTAGAGCTCAAATTAGGGGTTTTTAAGGTCCCTTTGGAAAATGAAATTTTGATAATAACATCATCAGTGTATACAATAGACAACAAATATTCCTGAGATAAGCCCTAGATATACTTTGTCATTTTTATACTTTGTAGACATTTCCATTCAGAATTTTTCTAGTGGTATCCAATTCTATGTCTCATGTTCTACAGTTTTGTACCATTGTACGTGCAAATCATTACCATCATCTTAAAAAGAGACTAGCTTACCCTGAAAAAAAAATCACAAAATCAAAATTAAAACTATTACTGAAAATATTGCACATCAGTAAGCACTTGAAATGTGAATGCGGGTAAAAAACAGATAATCACTTTATACATTTTGCATGATGTGAAAAAATTAGAATGACAATGTTCCTCAGAATGAAAATGTTACACTATGGTGAAAAATTTACACCATGAGAAAAATTCTACAGAAAATGTCTACAAAACTGTTGAAGTGAATCTAGTGCCATGATTTATAATACCTGTGTCAACTGTAACTAAGTTGTTGTTTTTTCTGGCCAATGTACATCCAGTCCAAAATGTTAGGGTTAGGACTGTGGGTAAGTATATTTCCCTCCTGCATACCAACCAAATATGCAAACATTAAACTTATAGATTTTTTTTTTCAATTCTAAAAATTAACAACAAAATATATCCAACATATGATAACCATGTATTTTCCAACTCTATTTGGCAATATACCCATTATTACATTTGTAATACCTTTCCAAATAAACATGGTTAACACTGGTTAAAGTGCATTCAGGCATCTGACAAATTTAACAATAAGTAATGAACTTAGTTGCAAACTAATGTAAAGTTAAAAGCATTACCTATAATCTGATATCTGACATAAATTCATACAAAAAATTGAGTTACGCAACAAAAATTGTAAAAATTGGTACAAAAATCTCTGGATGTTCTTGATATTATTATTTATGTTTATTTCCAATTTCAAAATTATATAATTTCCTTTTATATAATACAACATGATTATGTTTAAAAAAATCAAAATTTACAAAAATAAATCAAAGTAAAAATGCCATACACTCACATAAATATCCCATCAAACAATATACCTTGGCATTATCAAACTTTATCACTGTACAAATAAGACATTGAGACACTCTCTTAAAACTATGTGGTCATTTTCCCGGGTCAAGTATCAACTATGCACCCAACTCAAAAATAGTGGTTAAATTTTGACCACGAAAAGGATTAAATTTGACCATTTTCAGAGTTCATACAGTGGGAACTCATTAATACAAGATTTTGTGAACATATAATTAGCTTGTATTATCATGAGCTTGTTATCATCCCCTGATCCAAGTTAATTAACACGTACAAGTGATTATGGAATCTCAATATTACCTTGTATTATCAGGGTTTTTGTATTATCACACCTTGTATTAGCAAGATTCCACTGTATTATAAGTTAGTGCACCAAAATTCCCAGGGATCACTTTGCGCATCTCTGCCCCACAAAGTAAAAACGCTGTATATGCATTTGTGCATAACAGATACTTCCTTTAAATGTAAAATGTCACTTCAATTCATTCCCATGCAAAAAAGAAGGACGTGTATATGTTTAATATACTAGATACTGCCTTAAGCTATGAAAGAGCATTGGTCGTCTGCTAATTTCTGCAGATTTTCTCCAAGGGAAAAGGAAGTATCTTGCAATTTATCTGCAATGTACATACTGCATTTTTACTTTGTTGGGCAGATCTTATCATAACTAATACTGCAGTTGTATTAAATTATGGGCCATCAAAGTCATGGTCTTATTTTGTTTATACAATATTATATCATGTAGATAACAGTAATCCAGTAATTTCATTGGTTAAGAGCCAATTAATATTTGCCTGTATTACCTGAATCAAACAGGTGATATAGAATCCGTATTACCCTTTTGACAGAACATCTTATACAAGGCTATATATACTACAGTGTGTTTTAATAGCTACACACTGGGCAAGTGTGTAGTAATATCTGTGTAAGAGATGGCGACTCACACTGATACAAGGCATAGACCTAGTGGTGAATTCAATGATCACTGTTGATTCAAAATGGCAGTGGCACACAGGGTCAAGATATTATTGTTCCATACTAAAGAAGAATTTCTTATGAAGATTAAAGCTTCCATATCAAATAATACAATGACATCAGATAAAAATCTTGTAGGTATTTCTTAAGCTTTCCTATTTGACTGAGTATTGACCAACCATGTTTGTGTACTGATGAGCCTAGACTTAAGCTAGGCCTGAATTTCATTAAGCTTAATGAACTGTACCTAATATGTTAACTGAGATAGGTGCTGTCAAGTAATTTTGTTTTTGCTGCCTTGATTTTTTATGCAAATTATGGGATTTTAAAAGAGTAAATAAGATATGCATCTTGCTTTCAAAGACTGACATCCTCAGAAGTGCATCACTTTCAATTATATTCATTGTTTAACTTTTTAAAAAGTTTTTATATCCACAAAACTACATGATAAATTCGTTATCCCCTGGGTTTTTTTTCTACGTAATACAGACGATATCTTTGGTTGGGTGATGTATCACATTCGGCCTGCGGCCTCACGTGATACAACACCAAACCATAGATATCTTACTGTATTTCGTAAAAAAACAGGGGATAACTAATAGTATCCAATCATTATTTATGAGCAAAGTGAAGAATTATCAATGTCAGATGATCCAATTTCTGTATTTCATACATAAACATAAATCCAAGATCCACCCACATATTAAAGACACAGTTTCAGAGTCATAGTGGTATCAGTGTAACAATAATTTTGCCAAGTGTGCATTTCTCGATACCTATAGCAAGTGCTGCAATTATGTAAATAGAAAATAAAGTGTGCAGGGTCATTCTACACATCAGGGTTCCACATTCATATATTTGCATACTGCATTTTTTAAACATCATTTGAGGAATTGTTCCACCAAATCAAGTTCATTTTAGTTATTATCAACTACAATGAAAATGACAAGTGACAAGCTAAATCAATTTATTGGCTTGACCAATAGGCCTATAAGTTTAGGATTGTAACTTGGAAAAAATATTGAAATTGCAATCATGACAACCATTGAAAATCATGGCAGATTCCGCGAAATCATCTTATTTACTGAGAAAAGCATAAAATAAAAATGTTAAATAAATAAAGGTTTAATTGTCATGAAAGCAATTTAAATAATGAAAACTTGTGTTTCTATCCTTGAAAATTAAAGAGTTCTTGACATGGAAATTTAATTCTGGACTCAGCATTTTTTTCCATAATTTCTGAACTTTACCATTTAAAAAGTTCATCCCAATAGTATCGTATTACAATTTTCTATTTTCTTGCCAACTTATATCAAGGAATTAAGTATTTATAATTATGAATACAATTAGCTGTCAATACCATTGCAAACTGTAGAATGTAAAGTATAATAGAAATAATTTGTGAGTTTTCTTATGATTATGTATCCTACACACAATTTTTCACATTGTAACATAACTTGATATAAAAATCAAATATAAAATATATAATTTCAAGAAAATTCTTTGATTCCTTTTTTTTTAATTGCTTGCAGATAAATTTTGGTGAATCCAAACTTCTTGTGGAAGGTTTTGAAGTGGAATATGACTGTTAAATAAATCAGCTAAATAGGTACTTCCATTTGACATCCAAATACCACTTATGAAAGATTTGAAAAGGGCACTAAAGAAATCAACCACTAAAACATCAGGTTCTGGTCAGCTGATATTGTTCTGATTCATGGCAACTGCCACTATTGTTGTTTCAAATAATTCTCGGACACCAACATTTTGAGCCTTGTGTAACACAATTGCGTGTGCATTTTACGCGAGTACCCAACGCTTTTCAGGCACGTGCGATGTCGCGGTACTGTGGATTACTGATTGGAAACGGTGTTGCGTACTTCCCGGTGTCCCATTCTTGCCACAACTTGTGGATATACGGTGGCTGCGTTCAGAAATCCTGCTCATGTCCGAAATTTATTTGAAACAATAATAGCAGCCACCATCTGGTTATTAGCGACCAACACTTGGTTGAGTTTTGAATTATGGAAGTGGCCCTTAATTTTTATACCAGATCTTGCACAGGGGTACTGTAGATTGCTAATTATAGACCTTATTGATACCAGGGGTCGATTTCACTAACGCTAAAATGCATCGTTAACCAATCGTAAGACCAAAACCCTTTGTTAGCTAAAACCACCTCTTGACCCCATGCAACGATAACAAAGGGTTCGATTTTTCTAATGCATGATTCATATACCTTGCGATGCGGTGAACACTTACAAAGGGTTTTCACATCTTTGTGATGTCTACTTGTAGTTACGAGCTCAACCCTTCGTTAGCTACGATGCATCGTAATGTTAGTGAAATCGACCCCTGGCCATTTCCCCAGGGAGGCACTGACGCAGAAATATTGTGCAGTTCCTCAAGAAGCCATTTCCACACCCTGCCTGCTGCTTGCTAGATCCTCATTTCAAGTTGTTGGTTCAAGAACTAAAAGAACTCAAATTTACCCCACACAAAAAATATCTCTCTCAAGGGTCAAGATTCTGACTATTGCTGTTTCAAATAATTCTTGGACACAAAAATTTAGAGCCTGGCGTAACACAATTACATGTGCATTTTACGCGAGAACACAATGCGTTTCAGGCACATGCGATGTCGCGGTACTATTGATTACTGATTGGAAATTGTGTTGTGTACTTCCCAGTGTCCCTCTCCTGTCACAACGTGGATACGCAGTGGCTGTGTTCAGAAATCATTTTGGTGTCCAAAATTTATTTAAAACAACATTAGATAAGTACATTACGACCCTATTTGGTAGGTCACCATTTAAGAGGACCTCTCACAAGCAGAGCAGTGACTGCCACACCTATAGCAATATCTACTGCAGGCATTTTAAGGACTGTCATCAACATCCCATCCTTGGATTGTGGTGACACATCCTCTATCTCATCATCATCGTCATCACTATCATCTTCAAGGCCATCTATTTCTTCTTCAAAATAATCAGAAGTTTGATGATAAGTTGTTGTAGAAATAGTAGATGATGTTGTACAAGGAGATAATGAAGATGACTTCAGTATCTCTATTCCAGATGTGCCTGACATCGTACATGGAAATCTAGGCATAACTGGTTCAGAATGATTTGATTGATTGTTTGTATCATTTCTATATTCATAATCGGTGGTCATAAAGTCATTGTTTACATCCTGTTCATATGAACTGCGCATCATGGATGATGTTGAAGTTGTGCTCACAAAACTGTCATCTGATGTCTCATTTGTAATCTGTAGATGAATTGTAAATAAAAAGAATGTTGTTAATCAATGCTGGGAAGATTTATCATTGTTTGTTGAGTTAAATTCTTCTTTACTTTTTAATAATCTTGAAACTATACCTGACAACGACAGTTTTGAGTGATGAAACACCACAATTGAGAGAGTCCAGACAATCCAAAGAAAATGTCAGGACGTGTTGAATGGTTCAGTCATCTAGCCTATGAATCAGTCATCAAGCCTTAGTAACTTGACCCATACCCCATATAATCACCCCACCCCCATCCCTTTGGGTTAAACTCACTGGTTGACTGCATTCCTCCTGTTTCCTATAGCAATACATAAGCATTGCATGTTGTATGACTCTAGCAGCATCATGCATCTTCTCTATATGACATCTAGTCTCAAGCCCCTATATCCCCACCCTACACCCACCCCATTCCCCCAGGAGTTAATATCCACTCACTTGACTGCATTCCTCCTGTTTTCTATAGCAATACATGAGCATTGCATGCTGTATGACTCTAGCAGCATCATGCATTTTCTCTATATGACAT
>JXSR01S004100.1:1944-13092 GCA_000969725.1 Ophiothrix spiculata
TACGCCACTTTCAGGTAGAATATGTCCCGGCCATCCTCAAGTGTCGGGGCATTTTTTTAACAAGTGCGTAAGTACAGGGTAAGTTTCACATTAATTGTGTGTAAAAAAAGGGGCAACTTGTAAAACACCTTAAAATTTATCATTGGTGTGTGCCAGTCATAAATTGTTTTCACATGAGATTTAAGTTTCATTGACTTATTATACCATTACATTCACAGCAAACAGATTGATTGCGCCATGTCTCTTCCTGAAGATCAAAATGTAGCGGATGGATTGAAGCGACTTTCTCTGAGTGATGGTAACTATTGTGTTTTCATTTTATCCCATATGAATACTGTATGTTGAGCCAGTTAAATTGTTGTCATTGTTGTTGCTCTTGTCATTGGCACCTAGGCCTTAATGATGCAGTTGGATTAATTTACCAGGATATTAAGTAGTGACTCTAAGCTATTTGTAGGGTCTTGTCAATAAAATGTCATCAATTTGAATTCCTTGCGCAAAAAGCACTTGATCGCTAAAGCAATGTTAATTGACTGTGACTGTGTGTAGTTCACAGTGAACAAATTTCAAAATTGTGTATACATCCATTTTGGCAAATTAGCAAATTTTTGCACAAATTTTATGATTTTATAACAATTTTTAGCTAAATTAGCAAATTTGTGCATTAAAAAAATTTCCATGGACCATTTTTGCTCAAAAATATTAATTGCCACCAGTTTGACCCGAAGTTTTACAATTCTGATGGCACCACTGAATATCATTGGTTGTCTGTTTCCAGACAGCCAATGTTTTGAACTTAAAAAAAAATACATTAAAAATAAAATAATTTTCTATCCTTTAACTCAAAGTGAATATTTAAGCTCCAGAGATATGGCAATTCTTCAAACTTCAAAAACAATGAAAAATAATAGAATTTTCTACCTTTATTTATAGTATTAAAATTACCCTACATGTATAACTAAAAATCAATATTTTTGTGTTTTCAGATCCCCACAGTAAATCTGGTTTTGCAGAAAATACAGTTCTGCACAGCCACTCTGATGGTGCACAATGTGCATTTCCACACAACCAATCTTATGGCGCAGAATGTGCAGTTCCACATAGCAGTTCAGATGGTTTACAATGTGCAGTTGTGCACAGCCAATCTGATGGTGCACGGTGTGCAGTTCCACACAACCAATCTCATGGTGAAGAATGTGCAGTTCCAGAGATCAGTTTAGATGGTGCACAATGTACAGTTATGCACAGCCAATTTGATGGTGCACAATGTGCAATTCTTCATAGTCAATCTAATGGTGCACAATGTGCAGTTCTGCACAGCAAATCCGATTTTGCACAATGTGCAGTTCCAAACAGCCAATCTGATGTTAAAGTGTGTTGTAAAAGTAAGGAATGTCTGAAAACAATATCATCTACCATCAAAGAAAGCTGTCATCAACAGGCCAAAGCCCATGGAAGAGTCTTGTATGTGAGCCGCTACATTTATCCACACGTAGAAGGTCCACCAGATACCAAGCAAAGCTTTATCTACAAAGTCCCTGATGAGACAGGCCAAGAGATTGTTGTGTGTCAGAAAGCCTTCAAGCGTGTGTTTGGAATATCACAATACAACTTGCAACAGGCACAAGGAGGTAGGATGTTTCTTATAGGTCTTTAGACTGCACATTTTAACAAATTTGGTCACCATATTCTCTCGTCTGGAATGGAGCAAATGTGGGAATATTGGGTAATATTGGTTGAGCAAACCTGCAAAATATGCTCCCTCATCCGGTTTAATAAATGTGCAAATATTTGTTAAAACCAGGAGAACAAAACGGCAATAGTATACTAAACTTTACCTCAAGGTTGTCATTTCAAATCGGGCCATATAATGCCACTCTTAACGCAGTCAATAGCTTGAGTATAACAAATCACGCTCAATGCAAATATGTGTGTAAATAAATGCATCGGTACGCAAAAGGCCTTAACAACAAGCGTCAGAAAGAAAACCCCCGACAAAGAGTCAAAACAACCCTGAGATAAACTATACCCTCACCCCACCCCACAAGTACAAGTTACATCACTGATTTTCTTACAAATGAGGATAACACTCTTACTGATCAACCAACCCAAATATTTGATCTTCATTTGCTAGAAACCAAAATATATCTAAGGTGCAAGAGGTCATTATTAGGCCTAAAAAAGATATATATGTATGTTTGCCCTCCGTGACCGACCCTAAAATGCCAAAAATTTGGGTCGGGTATTTTTTTTTTTCTCTCTTCAAACATGTAAAATATGAAAACTCAATATTTTCGATGGAAAGCGTAAAATTTAGCAGTATAAAGTCACATTTAGTAGTATGAAATTCATTTTTCCTCTAAATAATGACCAACAATCTTTGATTAAGCCCTGCATTGCTTGGTATTCACAATAAAATCCATGGAATTACATCATTCTTTAAAATATATGTGAAGAGTAAAAAAAAAAAAAAGATCAACCGACTGACCGACCAAAAATTTCATTTTTCCCACTGGAGGGCAGACAAACAATTTATCTTTTTTGGCCTTATAATTGTACCGATTGGCATGATTTGAGATAAAATGAAATAATTTGTCTTGTGAGAGCAAGCTTAAAAGGCTTTTATCTGCAATGCATGACTGCGATATGTATTTTTATTCAATGCCTTATCGCTTTCGCTAGAATGCAAAAAATCCTTCCAAATTTTCTCTCCCAATGTCAGTGGCTCTTGAAATGGTTCTTCAGGTGACTGTCAACTGAAGAACCATCTCAAGAGCCGCTGACCCATGGCTGGAAATTATACTGTGCGGAATGCACATTTATGAAAAATGGCAGCCATTGCAGATACGAAGTTTTGCACTCACATGACCAAGATATAATAAAATGATGATGCAAATAAATAATATTCTTCTTTTCATCTTTTGTACTATCAATTTGTAGCTGCCATCAAAAGAACTAAAGGAAAAGACAAAGAAGTCCAAGATGGTAAGGCTTTTGACTTTTAATTTCTGCACATCAAAAGACAGAATATTCTGTACGAAGGAAAATTATAAACCGGCCCTTATGTGAGACAAAGGCCCATTATACACTCCCAGTCAAAAGTGTTTGCGCACCCTTAAATACGGGCAAAAACGTAATTATAATATCTAACGACCAAGACTGTGAAAAAAATCATGTTTTTTATAGGTGCTCAATGTATCCAATATAAGAAATTTATGTTTCCTCTGATATTCGATCTTCCATAACCATAAAAATGGACAATTTACTGGACCATGTACAAATACACCACACCCACTTTTTGGTATGTTCCTATGTTGTTTATTATCACTGTGTAGCCGTAAAGAACATTTTCAGGTAAAAAGTTTTCCAACAAATGTGCAGTTGTGTATTTAAACTCTGTTTATTATGCGCAGAAGAAAGTACACAATATGTTTAGCACGCCATATTTTCAAATGCGATAAATACAATTCTTGTTGAGTTTTGTAGATATATGTATGTTTAATATAAATCCGAAAAAAATATGACGCAAATGATGAACGGTTCTCGAGATACGGCTGGTTAAAGGTTTAGTGCGCAAACAATTTTGATCGGGAGTGTAGTTTGATGAATCAATTAAGTCATCACATATCTTTCTTTTGTTCTTTTAGAAGATGCTACAGATGCCAAATCACCTCAACCCAAGAAGTCATCAGGGTTTTTCAGGCGGCTAAGTAGAAGTTTTAGCAAGAGGCTGCGTTCAGGAATTAGTTCCTCCAGTAAAACCAAAGTTGAACAAGAGGTATTACACAATTATTTCAATATCGATTTGCCAATAAATTATGCATAGATACAGAGAAATTGAAACAGTTACAAAAATCAACCATAGAAAAAAGTGACTTAATTGTTGGGAAAGTCAAGATTGTTGAACCATCCTAGACTTAGATTTTCAGAGCATTGGTGTCATGGTCAACATCCTGCTACTTAAATTGGGGATTGCCCATGATGTTCCAAAATTTGAAAAGGTCTACAGAATCACTGAGTTTGTTCCTACTGAATAGTGCAAACACATTTAACAGGTAAGTGACCAAGGGAGTTCCTAGGGGTCCTACCAAAGGTTTACATCGCCGCTCCATGTAATTGTCAAACTTAACACAGTGGGTCCCTCGGTGGCAAAAAAAATTCAAATCGATCCAGTCGTTTTCGTGCTAATTAGCATAAAGTGATTTTTCGAGGGTGCTGTTCAAATTCTTTTATGCTCATAAAATTGAAACCGAATAACTTTTTTCTAATTTTATTTTTGCAATGTAATTGTACTTGCATTTTGCAAATTTGAGCAGAAATTTCATGCGGAAATTCCTTCGGGAACACAGTTTTAGGACCTCCCCCCCCCCCCTTGGGCACCAAAGGGTGGGAAATACCTTGGTCACTTAAGTGTTAAGAAGTCAGAAATCAACATAATTCTATTTAAATGTGTGTTTTTTCAACCCCATTTTACTAACAGTTTGGCATTTGTGTCCCTTCCCAAACGTTTATACTCCTTAACTATAGCTCCTTTAAAATATGGCTCTTAGACAATTAGGCATTTTTCTCTTTTATTTTTAGTTGTTCACCTCAAATAGAGCTCATATTCAATTATATTGGATTGAATTGGATGGGCAATTTTGTCTTTAAATAAATTTCTTTGTTTTTGAGAAAACAATCACAGTGGTTAAGTTTGTATGGGCATGCTGTTCTTGTAACAACAAAAATGACATGTGTGGGAAAAGGTGACAGTTCATAATAAGGATGATGGCAATCCCTTTAACACACATGCTAAGCAAGAAGGGTTTCATAAATCAAATGTTATTTATCTGTGTCTTGTATTTCAGAAAGAGGAAGTGATTGAAATTCAACAGATTAAATATGATCTAAGGAAAGCTAAAATCAGCAAAGAAAGTCAGATCTTGGGAAAATTCAATCAAATCAACAACACTCAATGTCAACAAACAGCCACATGGAAAACATCACAAACAAGAACCACTTCCAGGACATATGAATGGCACTGGGGTGACCAGTCCTCTATATCAGCCGAAGCCGAGTTTACTATCGGTTTACCCGTTATAGCGGAAGGAGAAGTCGGTATTAGTGACGAAAAGACCATCTCGATCGGAAACAAACAAGCTGTTTCGAATGCAGAAACAGATACATGGGAGTTTGACTTACCAGGAACAGTGCAAGCCATGAGTGAATTGACTATCAAATTGGTAGCAGAGAAAGGGAGGGTTTCTATTCCAGTTGTGGCTACTTTGAAAAGGCAAAGCAAGGTCTGGAAGGAAGAAGGGGTTTATGTTGGTACGCAATGCCTTAATGCAAAAGTGATATATGAATAAAGCTGTTTCACAATTTGTGCCATCCAAGGATATTCCATTACGTCTTTTATAATATGAATGCATGCAAGATATTTTCTGCAAAAATTTGTATTTGAAATAAATAATTAGAATATTTAAAATCTGTATGTGTAAAGTTCTTTGGCTCATCTCTTTTATAGGAACACTTGATTGTTCATTTTAGAAAACAGGCTCTGAACACTAAATGACAGGCTTTATTTAAAATGTAACCAGAAATTACCCAAATGACAGCCATTTTCCTGCTGAAGAGAAAGACTGTCACAAGAATTGACCCAAAAATGACAACAATCTGTTTGATAAAAACATCACAAAAATTGACCCAAAATAACAATAATGTGGCTGTTTGATAAAACAGTTGCACAGATTACTACATAATGCATGTGTTAAGAATTGATCAAAAAGGACAATCTTTTTGTTTCCAGACAAATGACCAAAAGTGACAATAATGTGGCTTATTTGAGACTATTAAAAGTCACAAGAATGGCCCAAAAGGACGATGATCTGAGTTTTTTCAAAATAACGATAATCTGGGTGTAAAAGAACTGAAATGGAAAAACGTGATAAGAATACGTCGATCCTGGGTTTCCCAACCGGAAATCAATCTTTACCGAAATTTAATCCCACAATGCACTGATAAAGCATAACGATGCACCCAAATAGGCGTTAAATGATGTGCACTACCACCCATCCCAAACAACAGTTCAAATTGCCCGCTTTTAAATATATGAATTGGAGGAGCTTATGTCACGGCTTATTAGTTTTATGGGCAAAACTGTGTTTGGGCTAAAATTTCGGTAAAGATTGACTTCCGGGTGTAAACCCAGGATCGACGTATTGACCTAAGTGACAATATTCTGGTTGTTTGAGAGAAAAGATGTCTTCAAGAATATGCCCAAAATGGAAATAATCTGACTGTTGAAAGAAATGTCATAGGAATTGACCTGATGAGTGTTTATAAGGAATTTGACCAAAATAACAATTACTTGGTTGTTTAAAGAGGAATTTCACAAGAATTGACCCAAAATGAACTCTTATTGCAAGTGTTTTTTTTTATATAATGCCTGTAAGAAACATGTTATTATTACTTTTAGACCAGCCTCTGAAAAATAAACAACAGGCTTTACAAATGTTACCAGAAATAACTTAAATGAATGCAATCAATCAATCAAGCAATGATACAAGTACTTGCATGATAACATGCATACCCCATGAAGGAGTCTATTCGTACAGGGGACCCACGGCTTTACGTGACTGTCCGACCACGGAGCAAGTAGAGTAAAGTTTCTTGCTCAAGGAAACAAGGAGACGAAAACCACCCGGCCCGGGGCTCGAACCCGCAACCTCTGCATTACGAGACCCGTGCTCTAACCGCTCGGCCACGCTCAATCAATGAATATCACCAGATTTTACACAGAAAAATAAGATTGACCAAAGTGATAATGCACTGCTAAAGTAGTGACGACATTTCTTGTATAATTAGCCCAACACATTGGTTAATGGTTCCAAACAAATGACCATGTCAATGCGCTGCAGACACGTCCTAATTTATGCAAATTTTAACTGCACGTTAAGTGTACTTCTACTTCTACTTCTACGCTTATTCTCATCAAAGCCTTTTCAGCATCTAGATGAGCTCTCTGGTCCTAGAGAGATGATATACTTTTGAAGGTATAGTGACTATGCACTCTGGTCCTAGAGTAGATGACGTATTTTGACATACGGTCACGGTTGCCGGGGAAGGTTCCCCTACTCTTATTTCGAACGGCCGTAGCCTAGCCCGTGACGTTCTTTTACATCCGACAGTGTGTCAGGAACACTTCAGATGGGACCGACGGCTTTACGTGCCCTCCGAAGCACGAATAGGGAATAATTGCTATTGTAGATGATTATTTAAAAATAGTGTCATAATAAGCCATTATTTTTTGCACACGGGGGTCCCTTCCCATAGACACTTCAATCAGTTATTCATCATATTCAATATACCAATTCTAAAATTATTTCAAGATTTTAGATGGATATGTCTTTCAGAATATTAAAATATAAATATTTATCTACCTGTCTAAACAATAAAATTTGAAAGAAAAATTGGCCTGCAACATAAAAACTAATTAAACTCATTTCATTTACTTGGTTATATTTAAGACAATTTGAAATTTGCAGACTTATTTTATTGGCTTGAACATGATAAATATTAGTTTATTGATTATAGAGTAGTTTGTGGAAGTTACACAATAGATGAAGTTGAATTAATCAATAAAACATTTAGCCTGGTATCTTTCTGCTTAGCTGAACTTATAAGGTGGCTATTTTTAAGATATTTTGAATAAGTGATCAGGAAAAAAACCTGTGTGCAGTTTGTGAACAAAAACCGAGCGAATAGATGGTGTGAGTTTTGTATGTTCGTACGACTATTGTTTTAATACATATGGTAAGTGGAACAAATATTGAGATCATTTGTTTGGAACCAAATCGCACATGTTGGGCTAATTATGCAAAAAATTACATCACTAATTCCACAGCATATATACTAGGTTTGCATTCACCTAATTAGTTTTGACAAACGGGCTCGCACACAGAAACCAAATTGAGGTATAGGCAGGAGCGGACATCCGGGCGTCTTGTTTATATCCGGGATCTTTGTCCGATTTAGCATGGTGAAAACGATTGCTGACATCTCATTCAACTATGGAGAATATGCCCATTCTTACAAATTTTAATTGATTACTAGTGTCTGAGAAAAAAGGAAACCGAGATTTACGACCTCTGTTCTTTGACACTGTTGAGTGATTTGGGATACTGTCTTGCAAGATTAATGCACCAGAATGTCAACTTTCCAACAATACCAAATACTTCTACGTTGTTTACCTTGTTAATAAGTAATAACGAACAATTTCATGAATTGTGCATTTTATGCCTTTGTTCCACTTTTTGGTTTAACTTCTTGCTCATGATATGCTTGAAGCCGTCTCGCAATAAGGACTCATTTTTAGATAACTAAGCATAGGAATGAACAAAGGAGAGTGTGACTGAGCACAGGAAAGTTGTTAAAGATGATGGCATGATTCATTTGCTTCCTATTTGATCTAGGGAAAATCTCATTTCAAAATTGAATTTCAAACCATTGATCAGCTTGACATCGCATGTTTGTTAGTATATGTTTAATTTAAACAAGCTAATAGCATTGCAAGATGCAGCTCACCGTTTATATAAGCAACATGTTTTCTTCGTCACTGAGTGAATGAGAACAAGTAGCCTTCAAGAAGTTGCCGGTATTTTCAAAGAGCAAATGGCACCAAGAGACATCAACGATCTTCATGACTCAATTTTTCTGCCCCACCAGGCGCAAAAAGTTGGGAACCACAGGGTAAAAATCACCCGGCGCCCACATAAGAAAAAGCTTGCACACTGGTAATCATCTTTGCAGTCAGTTTTGCATACCATTTGTGTAAAGAAGTATTTGTGTAAAGTGTTGCTTGCCCCTTCAAGCATCTGAATCCCAGCACTTAAAGTTGATTTTGGCACGGACCTGAATATCCCAATTGCATTACACGTTACCTACCTTCAACTTTTGTACCGTTGATTTTGACATTTCACCGGTAATAAATCTTCCAATATTTAGTCCACAACCCACTAAGTTACCATTTTTTAATACCTTGAAGGACATGAATATGCCTTAAGGGTATCATTGAGTCCTTTACACCCCTCAAAGTAGACCACATGGTAGTGGGTGAGCTAAATATTAGATGATTTATTACCAGTGAAATGTCAAAATCGGTGGTACAAAAGCTCAAGGCAAGTAACGTGTAATGGAGCCCCATGTCTGAAGCTGCCATTACACTTGCGGGTGTAGGGGTCTGGTATCTCCCATCGATATCTATGCCTATGGTAAAAATCAACTCATATTAGTCTTTGCTACAGATCCAATAACCAATAAACAAAATTAAGATCCAAAGTCATGTATCCAAAGACATAACCCGGAAAATTTATCCATAAGTTGCAATTTTTATTTGTCACTAAGATCAGTTCCAATGTGGTTATTCTGTATTTTATACTGCAATTAAAAACTATTCATTGATAGTGTGAATACAACAATTCCAGTTTCAGTTTAAATTCCAGTCAACCTTCTCAATCATTTAATTCTCACTACCCTCTTGACTACAGCTGTCCCATTTCACTGAGTTTGTCCGGGCTACTTTTAAAGTAAGGTATTTCAAAATAGCTTAAATTTGATCAGTAATTATGTAAGTATGCTTATACACATGATCTTGTGTAACATGGAGAATTACAGAAAATAGAATATTTAAAAAACAGAATTTTGAATTTGTAAAGCAGGGAAATTGAGGCTTTAGATTAACCTATATCTATTTTGTTTGTCTTAAAATACCTTTATCAACATCAATGACAGTGATGAAATGAGACACTTTATTCTGTGAAACTAAAAAGGAGGATGTGCCTGCCACCAATATGATTTGACCGCCGTGTATATCCTATGGGATGGCGGCCATCTTGGATTACCAAGTTATTGTACCTCCAACATTTTGTGGTTCCACGTGCCACACTTCAAGAGTCTTCAAAACGAACTGGTCAGAAAATTGGCGTACTTTGATCAGAGCAAATTGCTATAGAAGCCCCTTGAAATGCAGACACAGAAACAAAATGCACACGCTATATACAGGGTGGACCAATAAAAGCGTTATTGAAGTTCAATGTCGCGTAACTTAAAATTGGAAAATAATTCGAGAATAATGTTTATATATTCATAAACTATGGTATCTTGTCCATGTATGGTGAAAATTTCATGTCAAACAAAGCTTGCATTGCAAAGTTATTGACATTCGTGCAAAATACGCCGATTTCCACTTTGTCCACGGCCGGGAATACTTTAATGTTCGATAGAATCATAATTAGGTTTACAATCAGCATGGTTTTTACTTCTTTATGACGTTGATGCTTATCATCATCGTATTAAAGGTGCATATCATTGACTGAGACGGCACTATTGCATCACAATAATAAGTATGGTGTACTTCCATATAATCTAAAGAATTTATTGGACGCGGATTTCAAATCTACAAAGACTACAGAGTTAGGACAAAGTTGCATCCCTTTGGCACTGTTTTGATCAGGAATAAAGAAACTAGCGGGATCTTGAACAGGGAGATCTGCAGCAAACATTGCTGTTGTAAATGCAGAACTCATCCTAGGATGAGTTCTCGATGCAGGTTCCTTCATCACATTCTTTAATCTAATCAGTAACGCAAAACAAATCAGATAATTAAGACAGCTAATAAAACCAACGCTCATTGTGTGCACCTGTGTAAACTTGCCCCGTGGACAAACCTGATTTTGACTCTTTTTGCGCAATTGGCAATAACTTCGCAATGCAAGCTTTGTTTGAAATGAAATTTTCACCGTGCAAGGACAAGATACCATAGCTTATGAATGCACACAATTTATTCTCAAATTATTTTCCATTTCTAAGTTACCTGACATTGAACTTCAATAACGCTTTAATTGGTCCACCCTGTATGTGTCAAGTGAAGATTTACACGATCTGCCTGGATTTTGCGCCAAACTCCAAACATATCTAGAGGTACAATACCTCTGCTCTATGAGTGACAACAAGATGGCGGTGAGCGCTGCTTTTCTAGTATAAGTTCTTTGAAACTGACAGGTCTTGAATTACCATAATTGCATGTATTACCTTATAGTGCAAAGTGACATTTGCCACTTTACAGCTCATTAGTTAGGAAATCACATATAAACAAGTAAAATGTTCTCA
>JXSR01S004102.1:45330-59023 GCA_000969725.1 Ophiothrix spiculata
TGTATATATCACATTGGAATGAAGAAAAAGGAGGTATGCTTATATAAATGGTCAACCAATTTCTATCATTTTTTCTGCATTTGAAAGTATATTAAATGTGCTTTACTATAACAACAAGAAATGTATAATTTGGTGTTTTTATCAAGGTCAACGTCATCTTTAATCTATGCACATTTTTTTATTCACGTTGTATACTCTGCTGATATCATCTACATCTGAAGCATCCAGATACATTCTCTTCTCATGAAATTCTGCAAATTGATTGTACATCGGTCAATAAGAAAGACAAGCCGTCCAGTCATATCTTGTGTTACAAGAAATTTTGGGAATGTATGGACTTACCGCCTTATTGACTGTATCGCAGTGGATAAACATCTTGAAAAATGGATATGGGGGATTAAGATAAGTCATCTCCTATTAAAATTATCTGCCAAAGATGAGAACGATAATGGGGCTCTCCACACGGCAGCATCAAATGTAGATGCATCTAGATGAATGTACATTTCCGAAGTGCAGATTATGTTCACACGCGCGTCAATCTGACTTTACTACGGTTGTGCGTATTGACGTTTGCTGAAGTCCAGTTTAATCTAAATGCATCTGGATGTGCGAAGTACAGATTGAATTGCCCGTGTGGAGAGCCCCATTAAAGCAACAAGGATAGTCGTTAATGTATGTTTTCCTGTCCTCTTATTGAATTATATGTTTCTGAAAATACCAGAAAGCAAACAAGTACCATTTTTTACTATACTTCTGTTTAACTCGACGAAGAAAGACAAATGAATTATTATGGAATAAATAAATAAATATGACATATTTATAGAGGTCAGCCTTATCAGTGTCTAGCACTGCTTTCCGTTAGGGTCCCTTGTAAAATGATCTCATTTATTTGCCAGTTTCAGATGTAGGAGGAAAACCTACGAGCAACCAATTGCACATACAGCGCCGAGACTGGTCAGTCCTGGGTTTATTGGTGCAAAGCGAGGGAATTACCGTTGCGCTACCTCAAAAAAAAAAAAAAAAAAGGATTTGGTCCTTCAGAGTAGATGAACCATACATCACCATATTTAACTGCCTCGTTTACGTAAACAGAAGTAAAGTTCCATAAATAGATACATACACCCAGGCATCCATTTTCCTTTGTACTTAAACCGTTAGAAATGTGGACATTGTTCAAAATGGTGCCTATTATGTGTATTGTGTAAAACTTTGCCGCGTTGCTTGCCTGTACCTGACTATGTTTACTCTTCAGCATGTACTTTTGCTTGTTTGTGGTAGGTAGTGGATTCTGAGCCACAAAGAATGTAGAAGTTATGGAGTACTTTGTCAAGCTATTTGTTAAAGCTACATGTTGTTTATCAACGGTACGTGAAAAGCTTATATTGTTCATTTTGTTGTTAAATCAGGTATTAACACGGGTTGGCAGATTATCATTATGTTGCAATTGATTGTGAACAAGGAAATTCCTTTGTACTTTTACTTTGAGGGTGTATGTACATGGACTCATTATCATCAATCATTATTTCCATACTTGCAAAAACAAGATAAGTACAAATAATTTTTGGTGACTCCATATATGATGTGCTTCCAGCGGGTTCTCGAAAAGGTGATGTTTTCCGATGTATCGGTAGATATCAATAGGTCAATCTAATGCGCGTAATACACAGATTCACTGTTAATTAGTTTATCAGTATAGCGATGTTATACGCCAATAAAAAAGGTAATTTTAAGTAATTTCTGATATTTTTTCTATCTTTATAAATCACAGAGAGTCTGTAACTGAGATGCTAAGTTCCGCTACTAACGTGTAAATCCAATAAATACTGAAAAACCAAAGTCGACCGTTAAGGTCAAAAAAAAAAAAATATTGACTGTCAAGATTATCTACTGGTGACACATTATAAATGGAATCGTTCAAATTTAAAAATATTATTACCTCTCAATAAATCCGGTTAATTGATATGTATGAATGTAATTTCAATAGTCATTATCTGATATTTCAGTCTTACGAAGAGGGAATGTATAAGTTGTTGTTGTTACATATTTGATAATGATGCTTCTTGACAAAACAAAATCAAAATTACACAAAGATGTTAATGATTTATTAAGAAAAAGTGAAATATAAAAAGTGGAAAACGTTGCACTTTTTTCCAACGAAGTAAAGGCGATATTGGCGTACTGGCCTGTATATATGTATAGATGTAATTTATGTATCTACAAAATGTATTTGTTTGTAAGGTGGTTGTGCGTGTGCTGATGTAATTTGCCACGAAATGGCACCAGAAGTTGTACCTGTATTAGTGTGATTTGTGTGTAAACGGAAAAGGACCCTGGTTTGTGACAAAATCTATGTGGCAGATCATCTTGATTCTCGCAATTTGCAATACCGTGCAAGGTCAACAATTACCCCGGAAAGGCTGTGTTTTCCCAATGCATCTTGGGGGAAAAAGGGTCGACATTCTGAACCCGGCCGCGAAATACAAATATTACACTTAAACACATTACTACTGACCTTTTTGTTTACCTATATAATGGACTATTGTGTATATGGATGCACACAAAACATGGCTTTTCACAGTAGTAACCTCTCTTCATTCTACCGATAAACTCTTACGTTGAGCTGTAGTTTAAGATGATAATTTCATGTATTACTAGTTAATCCTGGTGATGACTTGAACAGCGATGTCGACTCATGTGGTCAAAAATTGAACTAGTTAAGTATGAGGCTGTATTGCGAATTGCGAAAATTGTGAAAGTGTGACTACCATGCAATTACGAAGATCATCATCTGGACAGAATACATTACAGTATCCTTGGTTTATGTTTGTGAAATTGTTCTGTTTTAAAACTTTTTACAGTACTAATTTGTGACAAGACCAAGGGGAACAAGTCGGATGTCAGAAATATTGATTTTATTGACAGGACAATAAAGAAAAGTCTTATGATTTTAATTGTTTTAAAAGTTCGAAGAATTTTCGTATCTCTGTACCTAGATGACTAATTATAGTGGGGTTTCGATCAAAATGTACCATTTTCATATTATAAGAAAAATTAAAAATTCTAAATACCGATATGTTGTTCATTTACCTTATAGTGTTACATACTCCTTGTGCCCAAGAGAGTGGCATATTATGGTAAAACCAAGAATTTACACATAGCACATAAGAAACAATTGATAACCAAAAAACCACTCAGTGACACCCGGAATAGAAACCACCTATTGCCACTCTACATATATGTCACGTGCTATGGAACAATACCGTATGTCTTAAGCGGTGTTAAAAGTGGTGGGCGGACGTGTGTATTTGATATAAGTGGGGGTGAATAGTGTGTGTGTTGTGGGAGGGGTGGCATGATAATGTTGTATTTGAGTATTTGAGTATGTGTTCAGTGCAAAAGAGAAAGAATTCTTGTGTGGCTGGTGTGAACGGGATGTATGTATGTGAATGCAATTGTATATTAGTGTGTAAGTGTAACAGCGTAAATAGTGCATTACATTATAATAGTAATTGTTAAGTGTACAATTTGCTCTTATTTTTGTAAAGATATTATTTTGATACAGGTATTGTAAAGAATATTAACTATTCACAGCATTGAAATAAAAATATCAATAATATGATATGAATTTCAATGTATAGTCATGTGAGTCAAGAACCATGGTATCCAGACCTAGGATATTTAACAATTATGACTGATATTTTCACGGCCATTTACAACAATGTATGCTGAAAAGATTTCCAAAGGAGCAAGTCTAAAGATGATTTCAGAGTTTCATACCAGTGTTTTTATTGTTTAATATCGATTGACGTCTACCGTCGTGGGTATATTTCTTTCTCATCCATGTTCTAAAAGGGCTCAGGAAATGCAAATGATATTGACGTGTCAAGTTTATCTAGCAGGAGGGACAAGCAAGTATTCAATATTGACCTGCGACGCACTACTTTCGACGTCATTTATAAGTTTTGTAAGACTCGTTTGATTTGACAATATCACCTCTAATCTTGAAATCATATTTTGTGTGTTTTTGCCCTTTGTTGTCATGGAATGCCCCATAAAAACTGGGATTGTGATCCCATTTCTTGGGCCCTTCAAGAAGTAAACAGTTATAAATAGAACTTGGAAAACATGTTTCTGGAGTAAAAAAATATAACATCGTACGTTGTCCAAAACACGCATCTGATTTCTACTCTTTTACCTTTGTGTGATCGTCACGTAAAAACACGTTAATTGTCTTTGTCTTGGAAATGTTAAGGTCGCATAAACTTGATATATTAGTTCTCGTCCGCTGCTTCTCCAATTTCCTGTATTTGTTAGATTATTTAATTTTTCAATAATATTTTAGACTTTTCAATATCTTAAACAAATCAGTTTATCAGATAACATGTTGTCACTTCCAAGACACTGTGGTAATAGATGTGTGTACCCCAGAATCTTACATTTGAAGGGGGAATTCGGTTCCTTGAGCACCGTTTAAATATACCGAAACTACTAACAATGCTAATTCTACAATGGAAAAAACCCTCATTAATTCATAAAACTCCTTCACGAGAACCAAATTAAATCAATTTCATACGACCTGAAATAAGACGGGGTATTTGTAATATTTGTATTGTCAGTGCACTCCGAACAGTGTCTAGATAATGCAAATTACACGGTAATAGCACTACAACTGAACTGGTAAAAAACATTTTGCGCGTTTTCAGATTAAGCAAAACTATTGATTGAAAATTTGTTATTTTATTCTATGTAACGATTGCCAAAACATCAATGTTTTTGACCATATTTGTTTTTATCTGATTTTTTTGGTATTTCAAAAAAACTAATGAAAATATCGACTCAAGTAGATCGCCGACTCGTTCAGAAATACGGCTGTGTTTATTTATACTGCTTTAACTACTGGAATCACGCATGCGCTTTGCATTTTCTTTCCTAGTTATTCTTCAACGTAACTGGCAGTAAACACTGTGTTTTCAGCTTCAACAAATGATATTTTACTGTATTTTTTTTTATTTATGCAACTATACATCAACATTTTGTGTAACGATTGCCAGGTACATTCTTGTTTCTGACCATGTTCTTGTCTTTATCCGAACATTGTTCTGTATTTCTAAAATTAATGAAAAATCTCCGCAGAATTCATTTGCCGACTCGTGCAGAAATACGGATGTGTTTAGATTGGTTTACCATTGGACTTGCGCACGCGCTGTGCGTTTGTTGGCATATTAACTACAACTTACACGCCCTCATTGTTCATAGCGGGTAAATTTGTACCGTGTTCACCTTGTTGTGTTTGAAAATATGGACAAGGAAAATTTAACAGATTTTGCATATTAAAAATACAGGATATAAAATTATGAAGCCTGTGTCGTTTTTATTGAATATGCCTACTTCTTACAACGGAATAAATACCAGGATATTGCCGGGGGATATTGCATATACAAATTACCATATATTTCATAAATACCTATTTTGACTATTCAAAACTAGATACATTGTGAATGTGCACGATCTGGTGAAATTCCCATGTCCCTATTTTTCAACACAGCAGCGATGCCTGCACCTTTGCGATTGTTACCCGTAATGCAACTCGAATGCAATGAACAATGAGGGCGTCTGAGTTATGCAACAAAGAAGAAGCATTATTAGTATGGTATGACCTGGACTTTCATATATCACGCGACATATCAAGCCTATATTTTCATAGACAAGCCTGTTTTATTGTGTAACTCTTTCACTCTGGTATCTTTGCCAAAGACTTTATTTTACCTCAATCGCAGCAAAGTTGAATCTGTTAAATGATAATAATCATTGCAAATTAGAAAATAATTGTGTCATTCTTTTCGAAATTGATATTTATTTAAAAGTTATTATTAAATATATCTATTTATTATTCAAATATAATGCACATTAATTTCAGATCAGATTAAAACCTGTAAAACTTAAGTGTCTTCTAGCTTTATATAATGATGATCCCTTGTTGCAATAAGTTCTTTAATAACTTTCTTAAAGTAATACCAGTAGAGGGTTTGTGCGACAACAACGTCAGCTGTAATGGAAATGCTAGCAATCTAGACATTATAATCTGTATGCTCAAAACAGGACTAAGTTTAGTCCCGGACTAAAAGAAACTTAATTCCTTGAAAAATAGCAAATTTTAGGAATATGTGATCATTCATGTCCTTGCTTTTAAAATACTTATACCGAAAGTTCTGTAGTTCTAATATTTGTCCTGTTTTCAGTAGCACAAAAAAAAATTAGTCCCGGACTAAACATTTTATTAAATAATGTCAATATTCTATAACAGATAAATGAATGACAAATTGTTAAAGTTTAAGTATACATTTTACAACAACAACTTGAATTATCTCTAGATTTTTCCCCAAATGTGTAATTTTCAAAATTTCACATTTCACATTAATTAGTTTGGTACTATCCTAGTCTAGTTTTGTGTATTCTGACCTATCAGTTGTTTGGCCCTGTGATACTACGAGTTGATTGTAATGCTGTGGGACTTTATGTTTGTCAGCCCATGAAAACAATGATGTTGTGAGTACTGGAATGATGACCAGCGCAAACCCTCTATTATGTCTATAGCTGGAAATGTTTGTTGATGGTAATTTGAGGAAGCAGGATGCACAAGGGACATCGGAATACGTTTTGAGGTAAAATCACGAGCTTCCACTGCAGTCTATTTTTACACAAATTGTTCTATACCACTCAATTTTACATTATTTGCCTCAGCAGCTTCTGCAAAATTGAGTTTTAAGAACGTTATTTATATATAAATCACCAAAACTTTCCTTATGAACATATTATTGCAAAGTTTCTATCACTTCAACATTTTTCTAAGTATAAAGGTACTTATTGTTTTGTATTAAGTATGAGTATCTGTCTCAAGTTGCCTTTTCTCTCTTGTTTCAGATCATTGCAAACAATAAGTTAATTGAACAGTTACATTAAAAGCAGTTTATTTAAGATCAAATGCACTTTTGATAATCGAAATTTTACAAACAATGTTATTATTTAACATTGTTTAAAAGGGTAATTTATTGTAAAGATGTCAACCATATCTATATAGCAGCAACTATACTGTATTGTCATGTCAGATTAACGTATACTGCACTGTGCAATAAAGAAGCAGACATTTGTTATAATAAATACACATTAACGTTACAATTTGTCTTTAAAGGATGTGTGTGCTGGAATTTGCGGAGCAAATCAGTCAACTTTTTTCCAACTCTTTAAAAAAAAGACTTTAAATATGTTCCACTCATGGAGGAAATATCATGGGCGTATTAACGAGTGCGCATGGAATGTGCCGACTCTGGGGAATTGTACAATATTATACCATATAATTTTTTTTTACCTCAATACCATTGTACCCCTAGAAGATTTTTAGCACCAAAGGTTTTTCAGCCAGTGAATATACAGGGTGTCCACGAATGAATGTTGGTATCGGTGAATCGGAAGAGGTCCTTACCTACAAAGTGGTAGCAAATGCATAAAGAGTTCTGACAAGAAAGTCCTAAGAGGGACTTTCAACAATCACATAACATAAGTCATTGAATCAATCGCTTGTCAATATTACAGTGCAAGTAATAACATATCTAGTAAAAACGTTATTGGCAAAATCTATATAACTTTCTACAGGAATATGGAATACTTGAAATTCAGAATCATTTAGAACTTTAAATATATGTTTAATTGAAAAAAGACCTGACAAATTGTGTTTGCATGTCAGTAAAAAAAATCTACAACCCGGTACAAATCATTTGTGGACACCCTGTAGTCAAACAAGTCTTTTGAAGGTTTAAAGACTGTTTCAACTTTGATGTCTATACGCCGGACGCGTATCCCGGACGATGGAAAATTGATCATGAGCGATGAAGATGTTTCTGGAGCCCATGTGCAAACATAAATAGGCTTCTTGATTTATACAAACATCAACAATTCATTTTTATCTGTAAATTCAGCATGATCACTTGCTAACCCAAGAGCTGGTGGAGAGTTCAAATTGTTTGATCACGTTGTACAATCGATGCAAATAACAAATTAGTATCCAAATGGGAAAACCAAGTATATTTATCAGTTCAGCCATGACAATTACATGTATCTTGTGACCAGGATTAAATTGATTGAGTGCAAATAGTCTACTACCACATTTGCCAAAAAAAAATGGTTTATTTGAAAATAATGTTATTTGCCTATACTTGTATATTCGATATAAAATGTCAAAATCGTAAACCAGCCATATAAAATGTGACATTTTCAGACATTGAGCAACATCGGTTACAGTGGTATAACCCTATGTGTGAAGTTTGAAGCATTGTTTTTCTTGTTTTATAAGTTGAAGTATACGAATTGTGTATATTTAGCTGTAGTTAATCTCATTTGTACAATTGTAAATTACGTTTTGGCTAAAAAACAGTATTTTTGTATTATTTGTAACACTTTATCAATGATTTCTAATTTGTTTAGGGAATAAGACAAGTTAAGTTTTTATTGATTAACCACAGCATAGGACAACCTATATACGTTGTATCTGTATATTGTTTTTTGATGTTGTGACTTATTTATAATCTGGTGCTTTGTTTTGTTCGTCATATTATGTTTGAAATATATAAAAAGTATTTTTGTTAAATTTTTGATTGTACCAATTGTGTTATATGTTACATTTAGTTTATATAAGCAAATTCCTGGTATAATAGTTAAACGTATCTCTACGACTTTGTATACATAGACTGTTCCCATGTGGCATGTGCCCCAGTTCTGTGTTCCTTTTTCACCAATTGTCACACGCCACACACAGGGATCATCTGCCGTACACATGGTCACCGATATAGCCACTAAGCAAAACAAAGGTTTTTTTTTTGTCTGTGTGGCAAGTGACAATTTGAGACAATGGAACATGGGTACACGTCACAGGGGAACAGGCTGTAGATACAAGGCATATCAGGCCATGTATCTATTGGATGTTCCTTTGTTGCTTATGCCCTTGTTCCGTGTTCCATTATCCTACACTCTTAGAAGGCCGGGATCAAATTTTTGATCCTTTTTCGGGATCATTTTATTTTGATCCTTTAAGGATCACTTTTGATCCTTTTGCATTTTTGATCCTTTTTTAGGATCATTTTATTTTTATCCTTTTTGATTACAATATCAAAGTTTTGATCCGTATTTCTGGTTTACTTTGATACGGAAAGGATGAGCTCACATTTTGATACCGCGTTTGGATGCAACGTGATGTTTTGTTTCATATTTGAGTACACCCCATTACCGCTACACAGCGGGGAATGTATACTATGGTGTAACATGTATAAATACGTTGATTTCATCACACAGCCCCGTGGTCGAGTGGTTAGAGCCTTGGTCTCGTAATTACCAGCAGGTATGAGTGCGGCGTGGGTTCAAACCCTACTAGCGTCACTTCAGTGTGATGTTTTTTGCAGGTCTTTTTTATAAGAAATATTTGATCCTTTTTCGGATCAAAATTTTTGATCCTTTTTTTGGGATCACTTTGATCCTTAAAGGATAAGCTCATATTTGATACCTAAAAAGGATCAAAATTGATCCTTTTTGTCTCATATTTGATACTTTCTTTCTAAGAGTGTATATAAACAATTTGTTTTGTTTAGTGGCCGTATCAGTGACCATGCATACGTCAGATGTTCCCTGTGTTTGGCGTGTGACAATTGCGGACAGTGGCACACGGAACAAGGGCATATGCAACAGGAGAACAGCCAATGGATACAGGGCCTTAGGAAACACTAAATGGAAAAGTGTTTGGTTCATTGGTTTTAGTAACATAGAGAATTAATCATGGCACAACAAACGGTACAAGAAGTCAAACAAGGGTATAAACTGGACAAATAATTTGTACGGGCAATAAACAGAAATTAAAAAAGATAACTCAGAATGCTTTGTCTGTATTTGTGACGGTAAGGGTATACAGTGTGTCCCACAAAAAAACTTACAACCTTTACGTGCCAAGTTCTTGGCTTTATTGGATAGTTAGAAATATGTAAACATGGTAATGATAATTTTCATGATAATATCAGACAAACATGTACAATATCTTATCAAAAATCTAGAAAAATCTACTTGGTGGAACAGCGATTTATTTTCATTTATCAAAACGGCTGCCAAAACAGGGGTAACATTTCAAAATTAGTTTAATCATGTTAAAAGCCATTCTATTGTGTTCCACTCATCACAAAAAATCAGAAAAGGTATGCCTTTACCCATCTCCGTTGTGTGGTTAATGAGTTATATCCAACGTGAAAGGTTATATCAGGGGTCACGTGATATACCTATGGGAGACAAACATTTCTAAATTATCTCAAATTGTTTCTCTTGCAAAACTATTCACACGAAATATTATTTAGCAATGGCTCAGATGAACTGTTGCTATGGTTAGGCCTATATATCAAAATAAACTTCTGGTTACAGTTTCCAAAAGTAAAAATGGACTTTGTTTTGCCTGATACCATAGCAAAGACTTGTCTAAAGCACTATAAACTTTTACCTTATGTGGACATTTTTGCAAAAGGGACATTTTGAGACAATTTTGAAGAAAATCTGACAATGTTGATTTTTTTGTCTCGAAAAGGACTTGCGTGACCCCTGATATGACCTTTCACATAATTGGAAATAACTCATTAACCATACTTCAGAGATAGGTAAAAGTATAATTTATATTTTTCTTCATGTGGGGAAGAACACGTTGAAATGGTTTTTAACATGATTTAACCAATTTTGAAATTTCACCCCCTGTTTTGGCAGCCATTTTGTTTCATGCAAATTAATCGCTGGTCCATTGAGTAGATTTTTCTAGGTTTTTGATATGTTGTTGTATATATATGTCTGATATTATCCTGTAAATATCGCTACTTTTGCTGTTTCACGCATTTTTTAAATTTTTACTAGCCTATACCTATAATGCCATGCGGCAATGTACAAGAAAACAACAGGTCAAACTCTATTCAAAAGACGGAGCGTGCGTAGACGCCCACCAAAAATGGAGACGTCCAACTATGGAGAGCTGCTATTATACTAGGTGTCCCAAAATGGTTACATGTAGAAAAATAATCGTGTGTTCAACCTATTATAGTTTGAGAAACCACACTTTGCACAAATTATTTTACAACCATTTTCTAGATACTCGTAAAAGTTTGATATCACAAGCATTATTAGTTTTTTGAGTTATCAACAAAGGTATATAGATAACTATGTCAGAAACGCATTTATTCAAAATTCAACAAAACAATAAGCGAACACGTTTTGTGACATTTTAATGTGAAAATTTATATTGAACCTGTCAATCATGTTTTTAACTGTTTGTAAACTGTAAACCTGTGTAAATTTTTGAGAAAAAATCTGCATGATATGACGCTTAAACTTACAGGACATATTTAATATATAATGTTCTTTATTTATTAGCAAAAGTCTGATCGACATTTAGAAATAGCAACATTTTAAATTGGTGACCATTTTTGCCTAAACCAGATTTCGACAATATTTTCAGAAATTCATGACGTCATAATTACGTAACAGCTTGTAGGATTTTCATGATAATGGTAACAATGGGAAGAAGAGGCCCTACTTACACTATGATAGGAATAAACTTAAATTTGGGTATGTCTATTTCATGTTTACATAAGTTTAAACGAGGGTTAGAATTACATGAAACGAACACGCTTACAATTTAGTTGAATGTTAAAAACATACGTTTCTGACATAGGTATCTATATATCTTTGTTGATAACTCAAAAATAATAAAGCTGTGATAATAAAATTTCGCAAACATCTAGCAGAGATTTGTATCATAAGTTATGTATGCAGAATTTAAGTTCTCCAACTACATGTAACCATTTGTTTGGACACATGGTATATCTAATGCTCAAGTAATATATCTCTTCTCACTTCAAGCTTATGGAAAATAAAATAAATATATATTTGTAATTTTTTTGGCTGTCGTGATGAGGTACTACGCATTTGCATATTTCTGCGATGGTCTGTCGCGAGAAAATTTAAATTCATTCAAACTCAAAACTACAAGCCGTTGCAGCCATCACGACAAGGTAATCGATATTTCGAGTATGCGCACGTGAAACATTGATTTTTACGACCACCAGGAGAGACATTCTGAAAACACCCTTAGTGTCTAAATATTTTCCCTAATCATCAACCGTCTGAAAGATCTCATGGCTTGTTAACAAATACTTGTATTGGAACTAATTTCGAGGCAAATACATGGACTACATCTGAAAAAAAATCAAATAAGTATTCAATAAAAATAATCTATCAAAAATAAATACAATTTCTTTAATTGATTGAAAATAAAACAAACAAACAGAAACAGCAGAGTCCAAATTATCAACAATGTCGGAATTTGCTTTTTTTTTTTTACTTTCGGATTCAAAATATATTCAATAATGCATGAAATACTTTTAAAAAATATAATCATTTAGCGACCAAGATTGCAGTGGACGACATGATCAAGTACAAAATAGTGATTAGTTAACTCAACCACTCTATAACTCAGTCAACAATTATCCCCATTGCAAAATGAGAAATAGAGAAAGTCTGTCATATGATATTTTACCTTAAAGTCTAATAATATGAGGTTTTAAATAGTTATTAAAGTCATATTCGTAATTTGCCATAATCCATTACTTTTGAGAGCAAATCTTTGTTATAGGATCAAGTCATCATTTCGCTTAGCTTACCGTTTTTGTACCATTTGAAATGAGTCCGTCTCTTCTGAAGCCTGGTGTCGAGGCAGTGCTATTATTTTGTTTTCGACGCACCACGTTTATTAAACACGTTATAAGTGATGTTACAATCAATACACCAAATACGGTACCAGCAACTGTAATAGCCGAAATAACCTCACCTGAGAGGGTTTTTGATTCTGCTGATAATATAACAATGAACTGCATTTATGACTCTGATATTATATTAATATAGGGTATGCAATACGTTTTTGCCCGCAATAAGGTGCTATTTGACCAAATTAAATTGTACTTGGCAAATGGTTAACGTGGTTTTGACAATTGAAAATCAAAGTTTATGTATAGAACTACACCATGTTTGACCGAGTTTGTAGTCTCAGTGGATCTGGTGTCATTCCGGTAGAAATGGACCATTAGTTCTTCTAGGACCTCATCTAACAAAAGGATGTCTTTGCCCCAATACCTCAAAAATTGTTTGACTTATTATCATGTAAAAAAGGTTTTCAAACCCGTCTGACTGTACTCTAAACCGGGGAGAAAATCTTTTGGCAAGGTGGTTTATGAACGACTCATCTTGCCTGAAGCTAATTTGTACAGAATTTCAACTATTAACCAGAGATTGTTGAAATCCTTTACAAACCATCATCAGACGAGATGTGTGTTTTGCAAACGACCGTGTTAAAGTTGTGTACAAACTGGCGTTCAAAGTCACCCCGGCTTACGGGATTGAATAATGATGCATTTTCATTTCTTTCCATTGATACCAAGATCATGAAAAATTGGTCAAGGCGTTATGTAATTATGACGTCACGTGGGCAAAAATTGCCACTTTTTTAAATGTCCGATTTTCGTCGTGCTTTATGCTAATAAATGAAGGTATTGACATTTCTAACATGTCCAGTAAGTTTAAAGTCCATATCATGCAGATATTTTTCAAAATGGCGATTTATATTTTTTTC
>JXSR01S004102.1:98233-110874 GCA_000969725.1 Ophiothrix spiculata
CTATGACATCGTCCCGACGTCGTTTAGACATAACATAGATTCCGGGTTAGTATTGCCATTTGCTTTGTATCAATTCATAGCTCTGTCATTTCATGATGCAACTGTTTCATAGTGATTTACCCCCTAATGTTGTATCAGTGACGTTTTCAAGATGAACTCGCAATGTTATTCCGATGCATCGGTGATGCATCACGATGTATCTAATAATAATAACTTAGTAATCAAACATTTATCTGTATGAACAAACGTTTATAATAATGCTTGTATTAGAAACTATTTTTATTAGTAATAATTGTTGCACTTGTCGGTTTAAAAAATGCACAGTTCAGCATATTTGTTTTAAGCATCTATTGTTGGTTAAAATAAGGCAGCATAGGACTTTACGTTTTGATTTGAGTAAATAATTCATGAATAAAATATATTTGCACACGGTCAAAACTCTTCAGCATTGACTAGTTTAAGTTAATTGTATATAGAATATTATAATCTACCTGTTCTACCTGTGATGTAACATGTCGCTTTAAAAAAGGATGATTTAAAAACAAATAAAAGGACATTTTGTGTCGGCATATTCAATTATTAGTAGTTCATTACAATTATTATTATTATAGATGTCTGAACTATAAAATCCATGCTTATGTAAAACCTAAAATCCAATCCGGTTGACCTACATTTGTAATCCAATTCGGTGTAGAATTAATGTTACATAAACAACTGGTATTAAACGAGAGTTGTTTGTCAGTGTACCCAAACAATACTTTCAACTCTTTCGGAAAAGAAAATATTTTGTACAGGCTTGAAGGCACATGGACGTTTTATATAAAAAACGATATGTTTTGATATCAATGCATCACTATTTACCTTTATTATTCAATCCAGAACAGCTAGCTAATAAATCATTGACTACAATAATACCAAGTTGATTCACCTGTTGAAAAGTGGACAGCTCAACAGTCCGACAACTTGCTATTCAAAAAAACTCGCTAGTCCGACAGCTTGCTAGTCCGAATAATAAAAAAGGCTCGCAAGTCCGAATAATAAAAAGGCTCGAGAGTCCGAATAATAAAAAGGCTCGCTGGTCCGAATTACAACAAGGCTCCGCTAGTCCGAATTACAACAAGGCTCGCAAGTCCGATCTTTAAAAACAGCTTGAAAGTCCGAATGAAAAAAAAAATATGTGCATATTTTTAATACCAATTTTTCAAAATTTTGACTAGCCAGCTGTTTTCAAAATCTATTTTAAACCTATTATAAAATTTGAACTATGCGAGCCTATTTTGAAAATAAGGACTAGCGAGATGTTTCTTAAATTTGGACTGGCGAGTCGTTATTCAAATTCTGACTAGCGAGTAGCTTTTACAATTCTGATCGATGCGCCTATTTTCATATTCGGGCTAGCGAACCTTTAGACTAGCGAGCTGTATTTTCAGACTAATGACTCTTTGTAAAGGTTATATTTCCCCCATTGAATAACGTGTTCTGTTACCACTGTCTTCCCTTTTTTTGTAACACGTCTTCCTGAGGGGGAGGGGAGGATACCACCCCCTGATTTGGAAATTTACACGCCCAAATATAATATTGTTTGGTACTTTAGTGGAGGGTAGGACCTCTTCTTTCCATTGATTCCAAAATCATGAAAAGTGATCTAGGCTTTACGGAATTATGACGTCATAAAGTATTTCTAAAAATGACCACTTTTGCAAAAAACTGTTATAAAGTTCTAAATGTCGGAATTTCGTCGGGTTTTTTTTATTTTGCTAATAAATGATGGGAATGACAATTATAACATGTCGTGTAAGTTTCAAGTCCACACTATACATGTATTTCTGAAAATGAATATTTAAACATTTTCGAGTTGGTAATCCCCCTTCCGTACCTTCAGACTTTGACGGCCTACCATAACCCCACCTAAGGTGGTACCCCGGATTTTGTCATCAAATTGACCACAATGGATGTAAAAACAATTTACTGAAATGATCAGAGTCTCTTTGTTTTGCTATTTGGTGTAATCGGCGACCATCTATGGCGCGCCTAATGTCCAGTAACGTCGAAAATCTTGGATTTTCGACGAAAATCTTGGATTATCGGTTGAAAATCCAAGATTTTCAATTGATAATCCAAGATTTTCGAGAAAAACTTGGATTTTCAATTGATAATCCAAGATTTTCGAACTGGCGTTGAAAATCTTGGATTATCAAATTGAAAATCTTGGATTATCGAGTTACTGGACATTTGGCGTCGAAAATCTTGGATTATCAGTTGAAAATCCAAGTTATTTTCGAAAATCTTGGATTATCGATTGAAAATCTTGGTTTTTCAACCGATAATCCAAGATTTTCGTCGAAAATCCAAGATTTTCGAGTTACTGGACATCGAGCGCGCCATAACCATCCGTTAGTGGAAGACTGGAAAAGGTAACCACCCAACCGTTTAGGAAGACGAGGGTTAATATTTTATCCCTCCCAACAGTCGGTGACCCTGCTTGTTATCTGCACAGTGTGCAGATAATTGTATTGAAGGAGTAAACAAAAATTGATCACCTGTGAACTAATCTCTTCATTAATCTTACATCTGACGGCTTCATGGACAAATAAAGGGTTTGAACCAGTATATGCAACTTATATTTTAAGCTCACTATTTTAAAAATAGCTTTACTTGTCGACCTATAATCATGGATAAAGGGTACTATTTAGGGGGTTAAAATAAGATTTACTTATGTCTAAAATTACTCTCAATAAAGTATACGATTACCTAGATGCGCAATTCGTCAACGATGGATTGGTCTCGCGGGAGATTTCAAACAAAACAACATGTAAATTAGCTGTGAGGTGGGTCAAATGGAATAGATAGCTGCCATGGTGGAGAGTATAAACGAACAAAAGATAAATAAAAAATAGAATTCCTAGAAACAAACGGATGCAATCACACAATATCAATATACGTTTTATTGTTGGTTATTCAGTAAAACAAATGGGCATACATCATCCCTACTGTCACTGACTGTTGGACAAATACTATAAAAATCCCTTTTTATCGCATTTGCCCAACATATAGCCGTTGGTCTCAAGTTTCTGCTCAAATAAATTTGCCCAACATTTTAACAGAAATGTATGCCCAACATTGTTATTTGTGCTTGCCCAACATTGCCAGATATCACTCAGGTATTATTCATGGTAGGAAGGCATACTTCCTCAACGTTTGTCAAGATCACCACCGAATGGCCCATATTTCTAAAAGTGTTTTTTAAGACAGTTGGTCACCATGTACTAATTTTTCCTGCAATTTAAACCCAAAGACAGAAAATCAGATTATGCCTAAACTTTAAGAATGGACAATCGACCGTTGGGGTTATTACACCCAAGTTTTAGGTATTTTTCATTTTATTTGAGAGGTTGCGTTGTAAATCCTCGATCGCTTTTTTCGACGTTAACCTTATTTCTATTCAAATGCAAATGAGCAGCTGTTAAAATAGCGTCAACAGAACTCGTATTGAACTAAATTTCAATTAGAGCTGTACGTAAAACTCAACTTTTATTTTCACTTCGTGTATTTTTATACAATCAAAGAATGCCACCTTGACTTACTCACATGGTCTAACATAGTGCATACATTAACTAATGCTTATTAAAACAACCGTTTCCCAATCAACATCCAGAAATTAAGAGCTTTAGGTTGCTATTGTTCAAGCCAATTTCGCCTTCTGACTGCTTTTCTCATTGATTTGTATGGTACATAACCTAACGTGCAAATACCTGTTGCGATTTCTCTCAGAGAGAACGCAAACGTTAAAGGTAGCGGTGGATATTACCGCTTGACTTGGAAATAGCGTAAAACAGCCCGATTTTGACGTTAAATTAATGTGGGACATACGTTAAACCGTTATGATGCGTTCTCATTTCTGGCAAAACTAATCGAATGATGTTGATCAGAACAAAAGGACTACAGTTATTCACGCTCAGTGATCACAACGGGGTACAAGTTATTTTCGTGGTTTCATGATTTCATTGCCACATGCGTACGCAGCACTAGGGATTAGAAATTATAAACTTCTTCACACATTTGATTAAGTAGGTGTTATCCTATTATAAAGTATAGGGATATAAAGATAACTCATACATATCTATAAATCAGGCCCTGAGGCTAGCTTCCTAAATAGCGTCAGCTAATACCGTAACGATAACCGTTATGCATTTTACAGTTGGGTTATCGGATACGGTAACCTTAACCTTATTTTGCAACCTTTCAATTCTCTCTTAAAGAAGTGTAGGGACTTTCTGGACTCCTTGTACTCGATTTCTCTTACATGTTTTTTCTATCAAAACTAAATTTGTTTCGTTAATGTTACAACAAAATAAAGCAGATACTCTTAATGCATCATACTATACAGTTTAACCTATTAAACACACTGAACTTTACTTATTTACATTCGATGTCGAACCGTTTTTGCTTTTGTTATAATAACTGTAAAGCTTTACAACTTCAAGCATATATCATACTTCGTGTACAATTGATATTTACGTTAGAATGCATACTGCACAACTAAATTAAACTTTCAAGAGGCTCCTTTCCGTTTCCGATAAACACTCTATGAGGATTTCTGGGTAATGCATTCACTTTATTTAAGGAGCGAAGTAACACTGTATTGAAGTTGACACGTACTGGCTTGAACTTAAATGAACGACAAGTGTCATTAATATAGACCTTTGCTTTTAAACAAACTTCCACTTTTATTCAATGCCACATATTTATTCTTTTTTTATTATCACCTCCACTTATCGTATAAATTATTTTCTCGGTAATATAAAAACACGTTCAGGATTTTACACAAAGCAACCTTGTATAAAATTTGGTTGTTTTCTTGATATGAAATTTCTTGAGACTCTCCACAATTGTTACTTAATGAGAACTTCATCAGAGGTCACATGGGGTCACCAGGGGTCAAATAGAAAGGTCAAATTTTCAACTTTGTCCGATTTCAACGTTTATGGTGTCAAATTGTTCGTCTTGGACCAGCGATCAAAAGTGTCAATGGTAACCCATCGCCTGACCTCTCCCTGGGGGTCAAAGGTCAAAAGAAAGGTCAAATTTTCAACTTTGTCCGATTTCAACGTTTATGGTGTCAAATTGTTCGTCTTGGACCAGCGATCAAAAGTGTCAACGGTAACCCATCGCCTGACCTCTCCCTGGGGGTCAAAGGTCAAAAGAAAGGTCAAATTTTCAACTTTGTCCGATTTCAAAGGTTGAGGTGTCAAATTGTTCATCTTGGACCAGCGATCAAAAGTGTCAATGGTGACTCCGTCGTCAGACCTTTCCCTGGGGGTCAAAGGTCAAACGAAAGGTAAACTTTTCAACTTTGTCCGACTTTAAAGGTTGAGGTGTCAAATTGTTCGTCTTGGACCAACGATCAAAAGTGTTGATGGTGACCCCATCGTCGGACCTTTTGGGGGGTCAAAGGTCAAATGTTCAACTTTATTTGATTTCAACGTTTAAGGTGTCATATTGCTTGTCTTGAACTAGCGGTCAAAAGTGTTAATGCTGACCCTATCGCTCGCCTATCTCTGGGGATTTAAAGTCAAAAGAAAGGTCAAATTGTCAAATTTATGCGATTTCAAAGGTTAAGGTTTCAAATTGTTTTCCTTTGACCAGCGATCAAAAGTCTCAATCGAACGACCTTTGCTTAAGTGTCAAAGGCATGATAAAGGCCAATTTTTCAATTTTGTCCAGTTTTAAAGGTTATGGTGTCAAATTGTTCATCTTGAACCAATGATCAAAATTGCCTATGGTGACTCCATCAGCTGACCTTTTCTTAGGGGTCAAGGTTCACAATAAAGGTTACATTTTTATCATTGTCCAATTTAAAAGTTTAAGATGTCATAGGTTTTGTCTTGCACATGCGATCAAAAGTGTCTACAGACTGAAATCACCTACAAGTAAAAAAAAAAAAAAAACAGCGACAGGGTCCGTGTCACTGCAGTGACACAGTCATGTCTAGTTATAGTCTATTAAGTAGCATCTGGGTTAATGTTAAACAATTTTGCATTCGTATATGACAAGGTTAGATTCTACCATCATTAATGCACACCTCATGGACAATGTATATCTACGTTGGAATGTATGGAGTGTGGCCGGATTCATATGTTGTGGGTTCGAGCCCCGGGCGCGGCGGTTTTCGTCTTCTTGTTTCCTGGGGCAAGAAACTTTACTTGCTCCATTGTTCAGAAGTAATATTGATTGATTGATTGATTGATTGATTGCTTGATTGATTGATTGACTACACAATTGAATTCAAGAGAGTCCTTTCCTCTTCCGAAAAAAAAAACTTTATGAAGATTTCTGGTAAAGCGTTACTTTATTTAAGCAGCGAAGAAACACTGAACGTATTGAGCTGATTACTAAATTAAGAAATATTATAAGAGGCATCTGCTTTATAAACAAACTCTAACTTTTAGTTTCATTAGCTTTAATTCAAAGCGACATATTTTCTTAATATCATCCTATTTTTCTTGAACGATCGTATTACTCCACTCAGAATCCAATTAACAGAATGCTTATGGACGTCCGTGTCGTATAGTATTATGTTCAGTCTGGTATTAAGATAGATAGATTAAATATAAAGATAAAAATGCCTGTCAAGTCCATGAGGAGGTATTGGAGAAATGGCTTCATACTTTCTAAGTTTTTAAAGTAAAAATATATGAGATATTAGTTGATAACCAATATAAACCTGCATCACTGCATTTAAAACAAATCGAAGATAAAGAATATTAAAATCATTTCATACACCAGTTTTAAAACGATAAAATATGAGAATATTTCTTTGTCTTGACCAATAAACATCATTTAAAAAAAAAGTTACTCTTTGCTATGGTTTAAAATGTAAATGTCCAAAATATGGGTACAAATACTATAGTATACGATTACAATCCTATTTTACAAGTATCCCACTTTAACACATTTGTTTTAATTCTCAACATTTTAGACATTTTAGACACATTCAAATGTAACCTAATACAAAAATATGATTGAATTTGAGCCTGTCCATTGTCTTATCTTGTTTGTGCTTCATGTTTTTTCTCTCCTGTGATTTTGTTTCATTTGATTATTATTTTTAGCTATTGACATATAATTTATCTTGTATAGGGGTGGACCATTATCAGATCTTATTGGTCTCCCGGCCACTCCTCCATATATCTGTTCTTGTTTTTATCTAGTTGTTTCTTGTAATGTATGTATATATATGGAAATAAAGAACCTTGAAAGAACCTTGAAAGAAAGACAATGTTTGCAATGGTTTTAAATACATATAAATATATTTCATAGCTTGTTTCCGAGAATAATAGGTATAAATTGATCACCAATCAAACGTTTTTTTATATTTTTATATTTATATTTTAAACATTTTATTTTGGTTCATATCTGTAAAAAGCAACGGAAATTAAATCAAGCAAAAGTAATAAAAACTGAAAACGATCTAGAACCTATAGCAGGTGCTTGTTGACCACTTTTATAAAATTTATTTTCCTACGATACCGGCGCCAAATAAACTCGCCACATTTAAAACAAAATTACGATACAGAATATGTAAATCATTTTTACACACCAATTTTAATTGATAAAATATGAGGATGTCGCTCTTTATGTCTTGTCGAAACAACAAGGCTTATTTTTTTAAATTTGAGACTTTCTTTGCTATGGTTTAAAGGTGCTCTGTCCGATTGGGTGAACATTTTTGTCAAACTTTCTGAGATTTTGCTACTCAAATATACCTCATATTTTTTTCATTACCAATGTGAAAATCTACAGCTGAAACATGTTGCGTTTCGGAAATATAAGTGAAAATGTATTAATACTATTGATTTCATGGTAACCATAAAGTTATTTATACAGTTAAGTATAGGAAAATGAAAAATATAAAGTTGTTTATTAAAAATCGAAACGGTTGTTCCGATTTGACTCAAGTTTCAAATTAATGCATTTTAAGTGGTGATTTTTTATGATAGCGAAAACTATAATTCGAAATATCGGACTATGTACATTTAAATGCAATGGCTAAATTTCTTATGGCTTGTATCTGAGAATAAGCGATATAAATTGATTATCAGTATCTCATAAGGGATCAATCACAAAAAGTATGGTTGTTAATCCATGTGAGTATGGGTTAAGTTTTACAGATATATACAATTATATACGATTACAACACAATGTTAATTGCAAATAACATTAAGGTGAGTTTCTGCTTTTGTTCATGACATGTTGTCACCACATATTCCTGCTATGTATATTATTTACCGTATGAATGTGGGTATCAGTGACAGCGTCAGATTACAATAAATTTAAAAACTGAAGCTAAAAATCATTTTTTTTTGTATCTACGCCTTTGTAAGGGACGAATTTGAACAAACCTTATGTATATATAAAACAAGGGGCTTTTTTTAGTAAAAGTAATACAAATGCCATATTAAGGTTACAAAAGTACATTTGCTGATGTAGAATGTACAAATTAAACATATACGTATAGGAATGGATGACATAATACAAAGGTTGGGCAAACTGTCGTTCGGTTTGACCGAACGGAAAACTGGACAACGCCATTTAAAATGTGCATCTATGCATTGAATGTCTCGTAAGCCATAACGCGTATACAGCCATGTTTCGACGGTTTCATTTTGCAATGAACGATTAGATAATTCAATTTATTCACGATTAATTCATATTTGAATGAAACTTGAGTCATTCAAAATTTACAGGCATCTAAATAAATGTGCACTCATAATGAACAATGACCTTTTCTATTTAATTTTGCATATTTGCACAGATATCTAGCGATTAATTTGGAGCTTTTGCATACGTGAATTGAACTTTTCTGATTTCCCATTCACTTGCGTGTTTAATATTCTCGTCCAAAACATCAGATTGCGCAAGGGGTAAACGATGAAATTGAACCGTTTACACGTACACACCTAATGGAATTTATGAAGAAATACGGTGAAAAGGCCGTATTTGAACGATTGATTTCGTATGAAATGGAAAAAACACACGGTTCAAATTGGTTAGATAGAAATAGTAAAGCTCCTTTAAGTGTTTATATCTTAAAACACTGTAAAATAATCAGTTAAGTTGCCCTCTATTGACAAGTGTCAAAAAGTGTTAGAGGCTGGAGCGATGGATGGATAGGGGGCGGAATGTCTCACGATTACACTTCTTTACCATGTTTATTCATAATCATTGATTTATCGACTTGTTCTTCACGTAATTAACAAAAGAATAGTACGGTACATTAATACGTTAAATTTTAACGCTCTCTTTCTCGTATACAAAAACGCGAACGGAATTTGCGCAACCTGTCTATTACTTACAAACTTACGACGAGGTGATTACAAAACGAAGCTTACTCGTACAATATCCATATAGTCCAAATCAATTAAGCTAATGCTCTACGGACATTTAACGTCTCGCCATGATAGGTCTGGAATTATTTGAATGGTATAAATGGCACCTGTTAAATTGCAAACAGGTTCCATTTGTCTTCTTTGATAGTCGAAACGTTTTATCCATCATTTATTTCCGATTTATGTTACGAATTATCAATAATGATCATGATATAAAATTTCGAATTTGTGTAGCCTTTTTACTCATCCCCGGTTATTGGAGATAGGTTAAACATGAAAATTTGTTCCATTTAGGTATATACAATGGTTTTAGGGTTAATTTAGAAATTATTTGCGTCAAAATTCAAGTGCAGTATTAGGCATTAGTAGACCATAGCGGATGATACATGTATTTGTAAATTTCATATTATATCGTTTATCCAAAATCAGATTTTAACTTAACGCGTTTAAGGTCCAACGAACGTTAAAAATGTCCATTATACGAGTATTTAACCCTAACCAACTGTATTGATTGTGCCTGTTATACGTAGTACGCTTCTCTTTGTAACCGAGATGCAGCACGTTTCAACAGGGGATCGTTCACAAACACTGGTGTGGGTGATGTGAAAAGGAGGGCCCTTAAAATTGTTCATCCTCGTTGGGAGGACCTTGAAAAAAGTTACCACAAATTTTCAGGTAAAAATAGACTTTACATGCTTTTCTATGGGGTTGACCACTAACTTTTGTCGCACAAAAATGGTCCCTTAAAATATTCGAGGTCGAAAATGGGGGCCCAGAAATTGTCCGCGATATTTTTTTTTTGCATCAGACCTCCCCCCCCCCCTACAAGTGTTTGTGAACGGTCTCTAGACTTTACAATCTATTTTTTACCAAACTTGTCTTTAGACTGAACTCAGACTGCTACAAAATTAACCAATGGCTTTAAAGCAAGACACTGAACTTTGATTTTTGATTAATATTTATGCTTTTAGTTTCTGTCAAATCTTGTTGCATTTATTTTTCATATGACAAGGTTGACGCATTTCTACCTTCTTTCATTGTTCACGTCTCGTGGACAGTTTAAACGTGTATACTGCGTCATGCTCAAATCTTATTTCAGCACTGAAAACGTTAATTGGACAAAAAAACATGTCTTATTTGACTACTTAAAATTAGTCATGCAGAGTAATTTTTTGCATAATTCATTAAAAAATGCTGTAAATGTGTTTGAAATGTTGAAAAACAATTTTTGATGTTTAAAAAATAGTTTCCATCTCTAAATATTCAATTTGTAATTTGGTAATTATCAGCTAATTGATAAATGATTAATTACATCACTAATAAGCAAATATCAATTGCGTCTTTAATTAGTCAATTGACAAACTGAATGACGCAGGACGAACTGAATGTCGAATTAAACAACTAATTTCTGATAGATATTTACCATTAATTAGTCCGTTGCGATGACAAATCATGAATTACATTGGTCATTTTGAGTAAATTTTTGAATTTTTCAAGCTTTTTAGAATGTAAATTTCATACAAAGAACTTGTTATTTTACTTTTTGAAATAGAAATATTATTGTCCATGTTTTTATATTGAGAAATGTAATATACAGTACAGATGTATTACAAGTTTAATATTTAGGTGACCTCTTTTAAAAATTCCATTTTCCTTAGATGTATTCTATCTGATGAATAAAGTAACAGCGAGTCAGATGAAAAAATGACAGCTAAGCAATCATAATAACACATTGCTGCAACGTTTGTCTTCTGTGCTGATAATAGGTGGGTCATGTCGATATTATTGCAGTCAATGGTTTATTACCTGTTCTAGATTAAATAATAAAGGTAGATATTAAAGCATTGGAATCAAAAGACGGATACTGCCTTCCGGCAAAAACTGAGCCAAAGTAAATAATTTTCTTTTCCAAAAGAGTTAAAGGCATTGTTATGGTATACTGACAATCAACTCTCGTCCAATACACATTGTTTGTGTAACATCAATTCTACACCGACTCTGGCTTACATATGTAGGTCAACAAGATTTTATTATGGCTTAGAATTTATATTAAAACATGACAACCAAGAGTTTTAGAAAGTTTCATAAAATATTGTAATAAATATTTTAAATGAGGTTTAAGGCCTCTGAAGAGGTAAAGTACTAGTATTCTAGTATTTAAATATACGACTATCCCCGCCCCCTCAAAAAAAAGGGGGGGGGGAGGAAGACAATTTCGGAGGACCACAAATTAGTAACCTAAAATTGGAATTAAAAAAATACTTTCTAAGAAAATGCAAACAAATAAGGGGTCGCTTGAAAACGGCGCACAGTGAGAAAGGACAGATTCAAAGTGAGGCAAAAATCAAAATAGGTGAATATGACATTTTTAATTTGTTGCATTTGTTTCAGGAAGAAAACACCCTGAAAAATGTTTTTCAATCAATAATAAAACTTTCCATAGCTTTCATCAGTGTCATATAGGCATGGTAACAGTCAAAAAGTACCGTTATTCTCTAAAAAACTGTTAAAGTGCCAATTTTGAATAACAATAATTTATTGCTATTGAAAAGAAAGCTTTCAACTTGATATTGAAAATATTACATGTCCATTGTTAGGCAAGTCAGTATTCATACCTTACAAAAATTGAACCGTTATTAACTAGGATAAATTGGGGCTCAATTTGGTGAAAAAATCGTCAAAAAACATCATTTTTGGGAAAAATTTGAAAATCAGTTATGATTCCCGTGGATTCCCGAAAAATATGTTACATATTCATTTGAAGGCGAGTCTCAGGTGTAAGTTTATAGAAGTTTTATTTGCTAGTATTTGCTACACTGCATGTACGAGTAAATTTATTGTACCCAATTTGGTCACTTTTTGACTATACGTTTGAATTGATTAGAGAGCAGTGTACCGGGCATATACGTTAGGGAAATCGGTTATGACACAGCGCCCTCAGATTAATACAATGATTTATTTTGCTGCGCAGCATTATGCCTCAGAGGTTAGAAAACTTCAAAATCAGCATTTTAACCTTCGTCTACCCAGGGGTTGTTGCAACACCCCCCCCCCCTAAGGTTTTTTCCCCGCTGCATAAAAATGCAAAAGCAACCGACCCCAGGCATTTGGGTAATTTCTTTTACATCCTTTGCGGTCATTTTGATGAACAAATTAGGGGGGTACCACCTAAGGTGGGGTTAGGGTAGGCCGTCAAAGTTGGGGTGTAGGGGGGGTTGGTGAAGCCCCGGAAAATTTTAAGTCGCCATTTTG